>PVKU01003420.1:0-179601 GCA_004027475.1 Anoura caudifer | reverse complement strand
GCTAATGTAATTATGATGTGCCTTGGTGTGTTCCTCCTTGGGTCCACCTTCTTTGGGACTCTCTGAGCTTCCTGGACTTCCTGGAAGTCTATTTCCTTTGCCAGATTGAGGAAGTTCTCCTTTAGTATTTATTCAAATACGTTTTCCACTTGTTGCTCTTCTTCTTCTCCTTCTGGTACCCCTATAATTTGGATGTTGGAATGTTTAAAGATGTCCTGGAGGTTCCTAAGCCTCTCCTCATTTTTTTGAATTCTTATTTCTTCACTCTTTTCTGATTGAATGTTTCTTACTTCCTTCTGGTCCACACCATTGATTTGAGTCCCAGTTTCCTTCCCATCATTATTGGTTCCCTGTACATTTTCCTTTATTTCACTTATTGTAGCCTTCATTTGTTCATCTAATTTGTGACCAAATTCAACCAATTCTGTGAGCACCCGAACACCAGTTTTTTGAACTGTGCATCTGATAGGTTGCTACCTCTTCCTTGCTTAGTTGTATTTTTTCCTGAACTTTGATCTGTTCTTTCATTTGGGCCATTTTTTTTTTTTGTCTTGATGCACCTGTTACTTATGGGGGGTGGAGGCTTAGGTGTTCACCAGGGCGGGACAACCCACATCACTGGGTTGTGACACTGTATGTGGGGGAGGGTCCGAGAGGGAATAATGGTGCTTGCTCCGCTCTCTGCTGGATTTCAGTCAGTTCCGCTGCTTCCCCCAAGCAAACTGGGCCCTTCTGGTGATGGTTCCCCGGGTGGGTGGGTTCATGTAGGTTCTAGGACCCTGTGGGTCTCTCCAACAAACTCTCCTGTGAGGCTGGGAGTCTCTCCCAGCACCTCAACTCCCACAGGTGTTTTTAATTGGTGTTTTGAGGCTTTTCAATTGGTGTTTTGAGGCTTTATTTCCCCAAGCTGGAGCCCTGGGTTGTGCAGTCCATCCCGCTCACCAGTTTTGCCTGGTTTATCTGCACACGAATGTGGGGCTGCCCAGTCCACCAGCCGCCTTGCGCACCGTGCCCCTCCATGATCCACCGCCTTGCTGGGTCCACCAGCCGCGGCCTTGCAACAAGTCTTCTCCACTCTGGCTGCCCAATTCTGCCCCTCCTACCAGTCTGGATGAATGTTTCATCTTTCACTCCTTGGTTGTCAGACTTCCATACAGTTCAATTTCTGTCAGTTCTGGCTGTTTTTTGTTTTTAAGTTGCTGTCCTTCTTTTGGTTGTGTGAGGAGGCACAGTGTGTCTACCTACACCTCCATCTTGGCCAGAAGTCAACACTTGATATTCTTGTCTTCTTTACAATAACCATTCTAATAGATGTGAAGTGACATCTCAAGTGGCTTTGAGTTGCATTTCCCAGATGATTGATTAGTGATGTTGAGCATCTTTTCATGTCTCTGTTGGCCATCTAAATGTCCTCTTTGAAAAATATCTATTCAGATCCTCTGCCCATTTTTAATCACATTTTTGTTGCTATTGAGTTGTATAAGTTCCTTATAGTTTTTTAATATTAACCTCTTATCAAATATATAATTTGCAGATATTTTCTCCTATTCAATAGGTTGCCTTTTCATTTTGTTGATGGTTTCCCACCTTTCATATATTAACAAAACTAAATAAACTCAACAATATCCACAGCAATTATTTAGATTTTACACTGACAAAAGATTTTTTTAGAGAAGAATATGTTATCACAGACATTACTTTAAATTTCTGGCCTATGGTATAGTAAAAAGCAGATGAATTTTTAGTTGGATGTATTATTTTTAAGCTCTCGACAGATATGTGCTCCCCACAGCCTGTGCCCAGGGCAGGCTGCTGCTCTTCCGTTTCTTCATCTGTTAACTACACTTATTGTTTTTTTGGTATTTTTATTTTATGTTGTTGTTGTTATTTTTTTCTTTTTCTTTTCAACAATGTGTCACAAAACAGCAGAATATACCTCTGGAGACAGGAGGCAAAATAATGCTAGTTCTGTGAATTGCCTTTTCTTGTGCAAATCCATAAACTGCCAAATTGGCGGAAAGGAACTCGATGAGAAGACTGTGGGATTTTTTTTTCACTTATTCAGTGTATTTTGTATATATATTTTTACATTCAGTGTATTTTGTATTAGTTTCAGGTGGACAGAATGGTGGTTAGAAAGTCACATACTTTACAATGTGTTTCCCCAACTAACTCCACTTTTTTTTAAATTGATTTGAGAGAGAGAGAAACATGGATTTGTTGTTTCACTTATTTATGCATTCATTGGTTGCTTCTTGTATGTGTCCTGTCTGGGGATCAAACCCACAACCTTGGCATATTGGGATGATGCTCTAACCAACTGAGCTACCTGTCCACTTTTTTTTATTTTTATGTACATCTATATTTATTTCTCTATCTGTAGGTATTGACATCCATGAGTTCACACTGATATTTCCTATTCCAACCCAAAATGACAAGATTCATTCTATTTCTCCTTTAATATTGATCATTTTCTTCTCCAATGGTGAGAAACCTGGCTCCCATTGTCCTCAGCACATTTGTGTTGTTTATTTAAATTTATTTTTCATTGTATTTTTTCCATTATCATTTATCTTTCTTATACTCTCCTCCCCGCTGCAATCACTGCAAAAAAGGACTGAAGGACATGGACGACAGTGAGGTACAACTCCACTTTTTTAAATTAACATTTAATCAGTGCCTAATCTCTCTTACTCAGCTTGTGGTCTGGTCACCTCCTCCAGGAAGCCTTTGCTGCCCTTGCTCCACACCCATGCCCTTATTCCCGTGTGGTCCTTGGGTGAACCAGTTGGAATTCAACACCACGTGGTCTGGAAAATTGTCCAAATGCGCCATCTGGTGGAGAGGTGAAGCCTGGAGCTGGGGCCTGGGTTTGAACTCCATCCTTAACTCTGGTTCTGAGATTTGGGGATCTGTGAATTAATCTTCTTGATTCTCATTCTTTACCAGCAACCAGCACCTGAAAGGACTAGTTTTGTGACTTATGAATAATCCATTTATTCCATTAATCCCCCCAGAGCAAGGTAGGACAGGACAGAGCCAACCCCACCCTTTGGGGTTTTGATCTAGGGCCTGTTTTTGCTGCGGACAGCTGCAACGCCAGAGATCCTGGGGAAGAGGAGTGACTCTGGGACCCTGCCTCCTGCCCCAACCTAAAACTACAGCCCACTATCCACTGACTCTCCTCGAGAAGCAAGCTGGGGGCCTGGAAATGACTCAGGGACAGGCATGTCCCCTGTGTTTCTCACCACACTCCTAGAACATGGGTCATTCTGGGCTCTAGTCCTGGGTCAGTGACCTGTCTACCCACCCACCTCCTCCTCCAAAGGAGGGAGGAGGTCATGATAACCTCCATCTGTAGCCAGTTGGTCAGAAGCACAGGTAACAACCTGGGCTTACTACTGGCCTCTGAAGTGAGGGCGGATGGCCAGGGAGTCTTGAACCCTAAACCTGTGGAATCTGACGCTGCCTCCACGTAGACAGTGTCAGAACTGAGTTGAAATGTAGGACGACACCATACCTGCACCTGAGAATTGCTCGTTGGTTTGGGGAAGCCTCCCCCATCCCACCCACACATACACATTCACACACAATGGAATTGGGTCCATGAACCTAAAAGAGCTTGATAAAATGGTCATGATAGATGGTTCTTAATGTCTTACTCCCCATTCTCTCTCCGAAGGAGAAACTAGTCAGTTTGGTAAAAGTTATAATGAGGTGATTGAGGCCGTACCAGGGGCAACAGTGGCAGGGGAGTATGTGGTGTGTTAGAATGCTCATATCAACTATTATCATTAGAAAATGAAAGCAAACCTTAAAAGTCGATCTAAAATGTATGCTTGTACTGTACACTGGTAAAATCAGGAAAAATGACCTGCTTGTTATTAAGGCAAAATGTCAGATCAGTCCAAGGATTAAAACTTGCTTAATTACATGAAGATGGGTTTTGTACAAAATGGCTTCTAAGCTAATAGGTCTACGAGAAAGGGTTTTTTGTTTTGTGTTGTTAAACCCATTTAAAGCCTTAGCAGTTTGGCTGCTTTGTTTTCTGGGAATTTGGGCAATATTGGATTTGTGTGAGCTCTTGTTAGTCTCTGTAAACCAATCAGAACAAATCTACTTTAATTTGAGTCTTCATAATCTAATTTGTCATACCCTTAGGAGGAAGGAAGATATTCCACACTTGCACAATGTGATTTAAGGCTTTTCTCATTTATAGGCTTACAGATGCCCAGAGTTTGCAGCTTCAGTTTTACAACTTTGGTCGCAGTCAGAGTGGACTCAAACCACAAAAAATTCACGAGTCCCGATCTCAAAGGGCTCTTCCCCTCTCCTCCAGGCACAAGATATTTTAAGTGATTTGGTTTCACAAATCAACAATCAGACAGACAAAAAGAACTAAGAAATCAGATTCTACATCACCTCTCACCCTACAGAGAGATCCCATCATCCACCCAGCAGACAGCCCTCATGGTCAAACCATAGCCTTACCGCTCCCCATGGGGAAACCCGTCAGCCAGCATAAATTGGCCTCTTGTGAACACAGACGGGCCTGCTGGTCTGCTATCCTCTTGCAAAGGAGGATTTTCCACCTCCTGAGTAGGGCAAAACCTAGTTCTTCCCTATTACATCTTTATTCCCTGTGCATTTCCTTTTACAGAGAACACTTCACTTCTTCCCCACCAAGCAAATCTCCAACACCAGCTGAGTGTCCTGCCATGTAACTCAATTCTGACCCTGCCTACCAGAGACAGCATCAGATTCCACAGGTGGAGGGCTCAGCCTCACAAAACTGCCACCCACCACCTCAGACTCCAAACTTCAAGGCCAGGTTATCACCTGTGTTCTGACCTACCCACTATAGATGGGAGGTTCCAACAACCCCCTCCTGGAGTCTGTGGCTCACAGAACTCAGTGAAACATTTTACTTACTAGATTACCAGTTTGTTATGAAAGGACAGAGTGCAGGAACAGCCAGATGCAGAAGACGCAGGGCAAGGTGTAGCCGAGGGGACAGAGGTTCCACAGTCTCTCAAGTGTCCCACTCTCCCTGAATCTTCACATGTCTGCCAGCCTGGGAGCTCTCTGAACCCTGTCCCTCCCAGTTTTCATGGAGGCTTCATTACATAGGTATGATTGATTAACTCATTGGTCATTGGTGATTGATCCAGCCTCCAGCCCCTCTCCTTTCTCTGGATGTCTGGGGGACGGGACTGAAAGTTCCAACCTCCTAATCTTCTGGTTGGTTCTCTGGGAAACTGGCCTCCATCCTTAGATGGAATCCAAAATCACTTCATTAACGCAACAAAAGACACCTTTCCTGTCTTCTCACTTAGGAAATCCCAAGGGTTTTCGGTGCTCTGTGTCAGAAACCTGGATAAAGACCAAATATGTTTTTCTTACAGAAATCACAATATCACAGCAGGGAACTGGCAGGTTCAACTGCCTTCCGTGGTGGCCACTGGCCTACAGGCTGCTCCAAATCACAGGAATGCAGGCTGCTCCACTGCAGCACCCACTTGGTACCCTGCCAGCCCTCTCCCGTTTCTTCATCTCCTGCTCAGCCAATCACAGAAAACGGGCCAAATCCAATGCACGAGCAGCACGGACAGGCTGTGCCAGTCTCTTGGGGATTGCCTCCGACATCTCTACCAGTGATTCTCTTAAACCACCCCTCTCTGGATGGAGTGTGAAATATCCTCTCCCCACTCACGTGAAGGTAAAATAAAAGCATGGCTCTTCTCCCTAGCCCAAAGACTCGCATCTGGAATTCCCATTTCCCTCTCCTTCCTTTTCTTTTGCTTACATGGAGGTGGGGAGTTTGGGATGATGATTAGGGAGAAAAACTAGTGGGTTAACTCAAGTATCCCATTTTTGAGGGGAGGAGTTTGTTTTTTATTTGTTTGTTTGTGTTTGTTTTTAGAATCTGGAGGACTTGATGCTGCTTTGTCCTCAACTTTGGTCCTAGTGGGCCCTCTGGAATAACAGGAAAAGTTCCTCTCAATGTGCTTTTGTTTTTGTTTTTGTTTTTGTATATGTGCTGCCGAAGCAAGCACTCAACATGCTTTTATAACCATTGTCATTGAATTGTTCTCTCCTCCAGGTATAGGTGTGAGTGGTTTTCCCCAATATGAATGGAGAATTATTCACAACAAGGAATGCTCTCATGAGGTACAATCATGGATGGTGGAGCGTCTATAATGACTCCATTTGACTGTGTTCCCTGCAAAAATTCAGTTATGGAATCTTCTAAGACAATGATTTTTAACCAGTGTGCCACAAGAATTTTTAAAACATGCAATACGTGACTATTTAGTCAGGGGCACTGTCCTCTTTTCCCTTAGATTCTCAAGTTAAAAAAAGTGATAACAGCCTTAGCTGGTGTGGCTCAGTGGATTGAGTGCTGGTCTACAAACCAAAGGGTGACTGGTTCAATTCCCAGTCAGGGCACATGCCTGGGTTGCAGGCCAGGTCCTCAGTTGGGGGCATGAGAGAGGCAACCACACATTGATGTCTTTCCCCTCTCTTTCTCCCTCCTGTCCCCTCTCTCTAAAAGTAAATAAATCTTTAAAAAAAATAACAGCCAACACAATAGCCATCCAACACGAATGAATCAAAATTATACCTATATTTTTAACAGAAAAATAGCAAAAAATATAGCAAAAATATGTTTTGGTGTGCTGCAGAATTGTAGTAATTAATTTATGTGCCATGAGATGAAAAAGTCTGAAAATCACTGTTCTGGGAGAATATCTCCAAATGCTCGTAGCCTGAGGCAGCCTCCC
This sequence comes from Anoura caudifer, assembly GCA_004027475.1. Classification (NCBI taxonomy): domain Eukaryota; kingdom Metazoa; phylum Chordata; class Mammalia; order Chiroptera; family Phyllostomidae; genus Anoura; species Anoura caudifer. The sequence continues at coordinate 172,816 of PVKU01003420.1, read as the reverse complement.
AACTCTCATTAAGGGCACTTCTTAACAGCCCTTGCTACACTTCTTGAAGAAGATGCTGGCTGCAACTAACACTTCCAAGGAAGGTAGTGGTCTGCATGAGAAGGTTCCCAGAGGTGGCTGGACCTTTTGGACAGTGGGTAGGTATGGATTTTCTGTCCAAACCCATACTTTCCATTGGCTTGTCCTTGCACTATACTGCACTGTCTTGATAATAGGTTTGTACTAAATACTGCTCCCTGGCAGTTTAGGTCCTGGTAGGTGGGACTAGGGTCTCAAGGCCTGGGCCATTCTTACTAAATGCTATTCTTGCTAAATATGAACATGTAGCCCAATATTTTGCAGACCAGCTATAAACAGGATGAACTTGACAACTCAACCTGATAAATGCAGGCAACTGCATAGAAGAAATTAATGTTTAATTGACCAAATAGTGTATATAAGCAATGGCTAAGCCTCCCTTCTGGGAGACAGACCTTTGGATATGAATCCCCCATCTCCTTCACCTGCTGTAGGAAATAAAACTACTTTGTGATAATCACATCTCTTCTTTTTTCTTTAAATTATATTTTATTGATTATGCTATTACAGTTGTCCCATTTCCCCCCTTCATTCCCCTCCACTCTACACACCCCCTCCCACCCACATTCCTCCCTTTAGTTCATGTCCATGTTTCATAAGTTCTTTAGCTTCTACATTTCCCACACTGTTCTTGCCCTCCCCCTGTCTATTTTCTACCCACTGTCTATGCTACTTATTCTCTGTACCTTTTCCCCCTCTCTCCTCCTCCCACTCCCCTGTTGCAAACCCTCCATGTGATCTCCATTTCTGTGTTCCTGCTCCTGGTCTAGTGATTTGTGCTTAGTTTGCTTTTGTTTTAGGTGTGGTTGTTAATATCTGTGAGTTTGCTGTCTTTTTACTGTCATTTTTTATCTTTTTCTTAGATAAGTCCCTTTAACATTTTATATAATAAGGGCTTGGTGATGATGAACTCCTTTAACTTGACCTTATCTGAGAAGCACTTTATCTGCCCTTCTATTCTAAATGACAGCTTTGCCGGATAGAGCAATCTTGGATGTAGGTCCTTGACTTTCATGACTTGGAATACTTCTTTCCAGCCCCTTCTTGCCTGGAAGGTCTCTTTTGAGAAATCAGCTGACAGTCTGATGGGAACTCCTTTATAGGTGACTCTGCCTTTAGCCCTTGCTGCTTCTAGAATTCTCTCCTTCATTTTAATCTTAGCTAATGTAATTATGATGTGCCTTGGTGTGTTCCTCCTTGGGTCCACCTTCTTTGGGACTCTCTGAGCTTTCTGGACTTCCTGGAAGTCTATTTCCTTTGCCAGATTGGGGAATTTCTCCTTTATTATTTGTTCAAATAAGTTTTCCACTTGCTGCACTTATTCTTCCCCTTCTAGTACCCCTATAATTTGGATGTTGGGACGTTTAAAGATGTCCTGGAGGTTCCTAAGCCTCTCCTCATTTTTTTGAATTCTTGTTTCTTCCTTGTTTTCTGTTTGGTTGTTTGTTTCTTCCTTCTGGTCCACTCCATTGATTTGAGTCCCAGTTTTCCTCCCATCATTATTGGTTCCCTGTGCATTTTTCTTCATTTCACTTATTGTAGCCTTCATTTGTTCATCTAATTTGTGACCAAAATCAACCAATCCAGTGAGCTTCCTAATCAGCAGAGCTTTGAACTGTGCTTCTGATAGGTTGGCTACTAGTGCTTTGAGCTCTGCATCTGATAAGTTGACCACCTCCTTGCTCAGATGAATTAGCTCCGGGGCCCCAGTCTGTTCTCCCGTTTGAGCCATCCTTGGTTTTTGGTTTTTGGTTTTGTTTTTGTCTGGTCATGGCTTAGTAGTGAGGGACGGAGCCTTAGGCGTTCACCAGGGTGGGGCAGCCCAGTTGCTGGGTTGTGATGCTGGATGTGGGGGCAGGGTCCCAGAGGGAACATTGGCACTTGCTCCGCGCTCACTCGCAGATTCCAGTCCCTTCAGCCACTTTACACTAGCAAATTGGGCCCTTCTGGTGCTGATTTCCATGTGGGTGGGCCTGCGCATGCTCCAGGACCCCATGGGTCTCCCCAACGAACTCTCCTGTGAGGCTGGGACTCCCTCCCGGCACCTCAGCCCCAACAAGTATTTTCAATGTGTGCTTTTAGGCTTCACTTCCTGGAGATGGGGCCCTGAGTCACGCAGTCTGTCTTGCTGCCCATTTTTGCCTTGCTTATCTGTGCATGAATGTGTGTCCATGGTCAGCCGCCTTGTGCACCCTGCTTAGCCTCTTCGCGTTCGGCAACCGGCAGCTGCCGCCTGTGCACCTGGGGTGACTGCACACCCAGGACCACTCTGCCGGCCGTGGACTCCGCCCCTCTTACTGGTCTGGGTGAATTGTTGTCGGACTCCCATACAATTCAATTTTCTCTCTGTCCTGGTTGGGGTTGTTTTTTTTTTGGGGGGGGGGTCTATATTTTTGTTGTCCTTAATCTTGGTTGTGAGAGGAGGCACAGCATGTCCACCTACGCCTCCATCTTGGCCGGAAGTTCACATCTCTTCTTGAGTAGAATACTCCAATCAGTGAACCCCTTGAGTGTGTAATAGTCCTTCTCTGCCTTCCCTTTTTCAGGAGGTAATTGATGAGTCTTACCCCTTTACATTTCCACAAATATTTTACGATATTCTTGTTGTATTGGAATTTTCTTTAGGATTGCACTGAATCTATTTGGAGAACCCAACACATTTAAAATATTGACTCTTCCAATTCATAAACGTATCTTTCCATCTATTTAGATCTTCTATAATATCTTTCATTAGTTTTATAATTTTCCATAAAGGGGTCTTGCACATATTTTGGTAGACTTATTCCTAGGACTCCATCTTTTTTATGATGTGAATTTTTAGAAATTTAAATTTGTTGTTTTATAGGATGTACAAATATGATTGATATGTTATTGATTTTATATCTAGAAGCTGTGCTAAATTATAGTTATTTAACTTTATATTACAATCATATCTCATGTTTTTAGTGCTTCACTTTATTGCACTTCACAGATATTGTCTTTTTTAAAGGATTCTATTTATTTTTAGAGAGAGGGGAAGAGAGAGAGAAAGAAAGGGAGAGAAACATTGATGTGCGAGAGAAACATCAATCAGTTGCTTCTCAGACACCCCCAACTGGGATGTGGCCTGTAACCCAGGCATGTGCCCTGACTGGGAATCAAACCAGTGATCTTTTGCTTTGCAGAATGCTGCCCAACTGAGCCGTGCCAGTCAGGGCTTTAAGGTTTTGAAATGCATATAATCATAGTATTTGCAATTAATGCTGATCTTGTGTCTTTATTTCCAATCCTATACCTTTTGTTTAATTTTTTTCCTTTTTATAAATTGTAAGCTGTGACCTCAAGGACAACATTGAATAGTGCTGACTATAGTAGGTCTCCATATCTTGTTCCAATCTCAAGAGGAAAATCCAGTTTTTGAGCATAAAGATTGATTTTAGCTTGCCTTTATTGGCTGGCATTGTAATTTTGGGGGTAATTTTTTTAAAGAGTGATTATTAATAATTTCTAGTGTGAACCCTGAGAAAGAAGACACCTATTAAAAAGGGTTACTGGTGGCTAGCTGGACTCAAATTGGAAAATCAAAACAAACAAACAAAACTTAGCAGTCACTTCTACAAAATATCGCTCATGCAAACTGCACTTTAAGGAGAAGCCTGCACTGAACTGCCTGCCCCCTGCACTGTGTTTCTGCCTGCTGAGCCAGCCCTTATAAAAAGAGTTCCTAGAATCCTATTTCAACCAATAGGACTGAGGCTTTCCCCATCCAAATGGAGTTGTGCAACTCCAACCAACCAGAGAAGCTCTGTTTTGACCAATCAGCACAGTGTTTTTTTGGACCATACTACAAGTATAAGACCTCATTTGCATAAGGACAGACCAGTCAGAGACTATGCAAAGAAGACCTTATTTGCATAAGGACAGGAGTGGGGACTTCTGTCCATTTAAGCCAGCTTCCCCACTGGCTCTTGGGGCGTACTTTCCTTTTCCCCCTGGGACCGTGGTTCTGGGATCTGAGAGGGGTGGACTGGTATGGAGTGGAGCATACCAGTGCAGCTAACCAGACCCGCAATGAGCAGAGTAGAGGAGATCGCCAAGGAGCTGTCTAGCTGGAGAGGGGCCTAGCCCCAGGGCTGCCTCACAGCTGGACTTTATTTCAGTTTAGTCCAGCTGTTTTGTAGCCTTGCAGTCATGCTTCACTGCACCCCCAACTGGAGGATTCCTGTTGCCATTGAGTTGGTGCCAGCCACTATTGGTTGATAAAGCAACCATCATAGCTTTTTCCCTCTCATTTAAAAAAAAAAAAAAATCAAGTGCATATTGTGTCCTTAACCTAAGTAAATAGACATTTTTTGAAAGCTGAATTGAATCAGGCTGCTTAGTTTGAGTTAGCAGAAATACCAACCTCATTCTTTCATCCAACAAGCACACCCAACCTCTGTTATGGAGACATTGAAACAGCCTCAATCTCACCAATACTTTAAACACTTAGTGTATCAAAAGCTTTGAGTCTGAAGAGATAAACAATCTATACATACAATGGACTATTATTCAGCCTTGAAAAGGAAGGAAAAGGGGGGTGGGGAAGTAACATGAAAGTGGTGAAAAGGTACAGACTTCTGGTTATCAGATGTATGAGTACCAGAAATGCCATGTGCAATATGGCGACTATAGGTAACGCTGCTGTGTGGTTACTCAGAAAGTTGCTGAGAGAGTAGATTCTAAAGGGAAAAAAATTTGTGACTCCAGGAGTCAGTGGATGATAACTCACTATGGCAATCATTTTACAGAATATGACGTCAAGTCCCGCTGCTCACCTGCAGCTCACAGAGCGCGTATGTTGGTTTTAACTAGTGAGACTGAAAATTAAATTTAAAAAGAAAGTGATGCTATGACGTGAGTGAACCTTGAAGACATGCTAAGTGAAAGAAATCAATCACAAAAAGACAAATACTATATGATTCCATATCTATAAATACCTGGAGCAGTCAAATTCATAGAGACAGAGTAGAAGGAGGGCTGCCATGGGCTGGTGGGAAGAGGGGAATGAGGGCTTGTTTAATGGGTATGGAGTTTCAGTTCTGCAAGATGAGAATGTTCTGCAGTGGTTGCACAACAGTGTGAATCTATGGAACACTACTGAACTGTGCACTTAAAAATGGCTAAGATGTGTTAAAAAGAAACTAGCCCAAAGTGGAGTCATTTTTGCTAAGCCCCACCAAGACTTGATATCAAACGGAAATACAGTTTTAGCTTCTCCCAGGAATGGAATTTTAAAACAATCAGTCTTTTAACATATTTGCCCCACCCTCTTTCTGCCTATAATAACCTTCCACTTTGTACAACTCTCAGAGCACCTTTCTGTTTACTAACTAGGATGCTTACTGATTCATAGATGGTTGAATAAAGCCAATTAAATCTTTAAATTTCCTCGGTTGAATTTTTGTTCTTCAACAGATGGAAAATTTTACATGAGTTTTACTACAAATAAAAAAGGCCCAGCTTAGAGTGTATAGCTTGTATCAGTGCTTCTGGCTGTTAGAGAACAGATTGGCAGTTTGGGAGTTTTGTTTGTTTGTTTTCTTTGTGGTATCATCAGTATGTTTTTTTAAAGACACTAAATCCATTTTTTAAATATATTTTATTGATTATGCTATTACGTTGTCCCATTTCCCCCCTTCAATCTCCTCCACCCTGCACACCCCCTCCCACCTACATTCCCCCCTTTAGTTCATGTCCATGTGTCATAAATTCTTTAGCTTTTACATTTCCCACACTATTCTTGCCCTCCCCCTGTCTATTTTCTACCTACCATCTATGCTACTTATTCTCTGTACCTTTCCCCCTCTCTCCTCCTCCCACTCCCCTGTTGCTAACCCTCCATGTGATCTCCATTTCTGTGGTTCTGTTCCTGGTCTGTTGTTTGCTTAGTTTGCTTTTGTTTCAGGTGTGGTTGTTAATATCTGTGAGTTTACTGTCTTTTTACTGTTCATATTTTTTATCTTCTTTTTCTTAGATAAGTCCCTTTAACATTTCATATAATAAGGGCTTGGTGATGATGAACTCCTTGAACTTGACCTTATCTGAGAAGCACTTTATCTGCCCTTCCATTCTAAATGAAAGGTTTGCTGGATAGAACAATCTTGGATGTAGGTCCTTGCCTTTCATGACTTGGAATACTTCTTTCCAGCCCCTTCTTGCCTGGAAGGTCTCTTTTGAGAAATCAGCTGACAGTCTGATGGGAACTCCTTTGTAGGTGACTGTCCCCTTATCTCTTGCTGCTTCTAGAATTCTCTCCTTCATTTTAATTTTGGCTAATGTAATTATGATGTGCCTTGGTGTGTTCCTCCTTGGGTCCACCTTCTTTGGGACTCTCTGAGCTTTCTGGACTTCCTGGAAGTCTATTTCCTTTGCCAGGTTGAGGAAGTTCTCCTTTATTATTTGTTCAAATAGGTTTTCCACTTGTTGCTCTTCCTCTTCCCCTTCTGGTACCCCTATAATTTGAATGTTGGAATGTTGGAATGTTTAAAGATGTCCTGGATGTTCCTAAGCCTCTCCTCATTTTTTTTAATTCTTTTTTCTTCATTCTTTTCTGTTTGGTTGTTTCTTTCTTTCTTCTGGTCCACTCCATTGACTTGAGTCCCAGTTTCCTTCCTATCACTGTTGGTTCCTTGTGCATTTTCCTTCATTTCACTTATTGTAGCCTTCATTTGTTCATCTAATTTGTGACCAAAATCAACCAATTCTGTGAGCATCCTGATCAGCAGTGCTTTGAACTGTGCATCTAATAGGTTGATTATCTCTTGGTCGCTTAGATGAATTGGCTCTGGGGCTTTGATCCGTTCTCCCGTTTGAGCCATTTTGGGTTTTTTTTCCTCTCTTTTTTTTTTTGGTCTGGCACCTATAACTAATGAGGGTGGAGCCTTAGGTGTTCACCAGGGCGGGGCAGCCCAGTTGCTGGGTTGTGACACTGTTTGTGGGGGCGGGTAAGAGAGGGAACAGTGGCCCTTGCTCAGCTCTCTCGGATTCCAGTCCCTTCATCCGCTTCCCCCAAGCAAATTGGGCCCTTCTGGTGCTGATTCCCGGGTGGGTGGGCTTGTGTACATTCTAGGACCCTGTGGGTCTCTCCAATGAACTCTCCTATGAGGCTGGGAGGCTCTCCAGGCACCTCAACCCCCACAGGTGTTTTCAGTCATTTTGAGGCTTTATTTCCCCATGCTAGGGCCTGGGTTGCATGGTCTGTCTCACTCCCCAGTTTTGCCTGGTTTATCAGAATGCAAATGTGTGACCTCGGTCAGCCAGCCACCTTGTGCATTGTGCTGGATCTGCCTACTGCCACCCTGCACCCAGGGTATGCCAGCTGCTGCCTGTGCACCTGGGTCCACCAGCCACCACTTTTTCCTGCCACAACCCCTCTCCACCAGCTGCCAACTCTGCCCCTCTTACCAGTCTGGATGAATGTGTCTATTTTATCTCTTTGGTTGTCAGTCTTCCATATAGTTCAATTTTTCTGTGAGTTTTGGTTATTTTTTTGTTCCTAAATTTTTATTGTCCTTAATTTTGGTTGTGTGAGGAGGCACAGTGTGTCTACCTACACCTCCATCTTGGCCAGAAGACTAAATCCATTTTTAAATAATGACAACTGCACTCACAGTATAACAACACTTAGTGTACAACAATGCAGAAAATCCCTTAGTGGTAGGAGTTTCATTAGTAAAGATGAGGGTTTGAGCTCTGCGCTGAGTGTATGCTTTGTTGGATTCTTTGGGGACAGTCGGAGCTGTGTTTCTCTAAGGGATGAATGAGGAGACTGTGATCCATCTTCAATCCCCTGTCCTGCTGGTGTGCCCACCTCAGCTACTGCAGCCTGGACAGCTCCTCTACATTTCAGGTGAAATCCCGAAGGCTCAGAGTGTCCACCAATGTAATAGTTTGGTGTCCTACTTTGTCATCCCAATACCCACCATAACTTCCTTTTCCCTATTCACTAGTGTCATCCAAGACTGCAAATGTGAATGAGAATTTGCCTGCCTTTTTAGACTGCTGTTGATACCGCTGCACCGTTCTTTTGCTTATATTACCCAGAAGAAATAAAGGGCCCATTCGTGACATCATCAGCCAGATCTGTGACCACCAGGCCGAACATCTGATATTCCTCTTGCACTTTCTCCAGTTCTCCATTAACAAATGACTTCTAGATCTTAGTGCTTTGGAGCAACAGGATTTATTTGTGCACACGTTAAATTTTTGGCTGCAGTATTCACATTTTCCTCTGAACCTAGGCAAGTAAAGCAGCCCTTCTGCAGGATGCACTACTCAAGTCATGGAGGTGGGACCACACAACGACTTCTAAAGCTTCTGCTCGAAGGTAGCAGGTGTCACTCTTACTCACATTTTATTGGCTACAGCAAGTCTTTTGACCAAGCCCGATGCCCCACAAAGAGTAGAAGCATAATCCTCTCACTGGACGGGGCCACAGACAATGGAAAGCAATGACACAGTGTACTAATGTGGTGTCTAAGGTTTCTGTATCTACATTTCTGGGTGAGACTGGCTTATAATTTTCCTTCCTCAAAGTATGTGTGAGCACACCTGTGTTCCAATACATCTTTATTTACAAAAACACTTGCCCAGCCCATAGGACTCAATTTGCTGATCCTTGTTCTACATTTTAATTTGGAATGTGAGGAGATTCAGACTTAGGCAGACACTATTATCCTGGGCAACCAGAAGTCCTTATTGATTTCCAGGGATGCTTTATACAGGCCCAAACAAAATACCAGCCTCTTCACGGTGGACACAGAGAAGCACCACCCATGTGCCCCTCAGGAAGAGCTTGTTTTCCAGCTGCAGGGAGTGCTTTAGGCAGACAGTCTCCAGCTGTCAGGCTATTTCAGGATCTGCCACATCTGCAGAGAGCTGCCTGCCCAAGGTTGTATATGCTTACCAGTGCTGATGGGGGGGAGGTGGAGGTGGCTACGGGACCTTAAGGCCTGGTTGTTTTGGCTGACCATTGAATAATTTGATGTGCAATGCCCACTCCGGCTCTGCAGGACCTGCAGCTCAGTTCCAATTCTTTCTCTGCCTGGCCGTGCTTCCTCCCCGCTCCTTTCATAGTTATAGATCTTTGGTAAACTTCTTGCACCTCAGATGCCCTCTCAGCATCTGCTTCTGGCAAGTCCATCTGTGATGTGAATTGCAAATATCTTCCTCTGCGACTGAGGACTCAGTGTGCTACATTTGTCCCAATCCCTGCCTTGTTGACATCGTCCATTCCTTTTGGTTCTTCTCCTCCTTCTTTGGAGATTTGGTAACTGGCTCATGGCCAGTCTCGGCAACACTGCTCCTGTGAAGATAATGCCTGGTGATTTCACTACACAGAGCTGTTCCTTCTTTTTTTTTTTTTTTTTTAAATTTTAAAAAAATTGTATTTATTTAGAAGCATTTAGAATGTCAACAAAACAGCTGCAACTTTTTTTTTTTTTTTTTGCAATTACAGAGTGGTATTCAGTTAACAGAACAATTATTTTGTATAAGCTGCATCACAGACAACTGAAGATGAAAAAACCACCACCCCCATGTATAAATAACTAGTTTGTGTTGTGCACCAGCAAGAACTTGCTTTAAATTTCTGTGTAAATGTACAACCCCCTCACTGTGCCAGGCAAGGTTAGTGGCAATTGAAAGGACCACCAGGACAGGGCTATCTAAAGACACATTCAGAGACTTCTGGCCAAGATGGAGGTGTAGGTGGACATACTGTGCCTCCTTGCACAGCCAAAATTAAGGACAACAAAGATTTAGAAATAAGAAAACAACCAGAACTGATAGAAAATTGAACTGTACGGAAGTCCGACAACCATTCATCTAGACTGGTAAGAGGGGTGGAGTCGCAGCAGGAGGAAGCAGAAGTTAGTGGACCGGGCATGCAGGCAGTGGCTGGTGGACCCCAGGCATGCAGATGGCGGCTAGCGGACCCCGGGTACCAGGTGGCAATGGGCAGACCCAGTGAGGCTGCGTAAGGCAGCTGGCTGACCAGGCAGTCCCGCATTCGCGCACAGATAATCCAGACTTGTGGACAGCAGTTGGGGGGATTCAGTGCTTTATAGACAAGAAAAAAACTGCTAGAACCAACTTTTCATCATCATCCTCATCTTCCCCTCTTCCTCTTCTTTCTTTTTTTAAATTATTTTTTATTGTTGTTCAAGTACAGTTGTCTGCACTTGCGTCCCACCATTCCCCCCACCCCAGCTATCCCACCCCCTCCCCTGATTCCACCCCACCTTGTTTTTGTCCATGTGTTCTTTGTAGTTGTTCCTGAAAACCCTGCCTGCAGCCCTGTGACTTCACCATCTCTCCTGGCTTCTTCGCAGCATCACCAATGGACAGGCTGGATGCATTCCTTTGATTTTGGGGCAATAATCAGAACAAACCAAGAAAAAGGCTAAAGAAGGCCTCTTGGGTGCATTGGGGTCCTTGAACTTCTTTGTCTCCCCTTTAGGAGGGATTGGTTTTCATTTTTCTTTCCTAAAGGGCCTTGTCCATATTTGCCATGTCTTCACATTTTTTTTGGATTTCATCTTTATCATATTTTTTTCCATTACCATTCAATCCCCTTACACCTGCCTTCCCCAGCAATCGCCGCCCTGTTGTCTGTGTCCATGCACATTTTCCTTTCTCTTGAGCAGGCAAGGGCCCCCCAGCTCTCTGAGCACTTCTTAGAAAACTCAGAGAAGTTGCCTGAAGCTTCTGGGTGCTTCTTCTTGTGCTCCTCCCAGCAAGTTTGCACAAAGAAAGCATTGATGACATTCTGCCTCTCGGCTTCTTAGGATCTCCTTTGCCCATGTTTAATTATTTTTCCTCACTGAGCATAGAGTCGCTCAGGGCCTGTCCAGCTTGCACTTGCCCCTGTGCTGTCTCTATGGGGCTCCATGTCCAGCAGTGGCTGGGAGAGCCGGAGCCAGACGCAGAGGTTCCTGCTAATGCTTTGGCCCCTGACTTCCTTGGCATTTTCTTCCCTGGTGGTCTTTTCATCCATCCGAACCTCAGCCATTCATTCCTACGGGCATACACTCGATTTATTACAAATGTTTGCAACCGAGCTACAATCTCAATTTCATACACTCTACTCTCCAATCAGTTCCTCCTACATTTCCATTTCACACTCTTATTGATAACACTCCAACTCCTGCGGTGATCCTTTGGTCACTATTACCTACAGTCCATTAATATTACCACCTTTCCACTGTTCCGGGCCCCCTCACATGCTTCCTTTCTTACTATTACGGACTGAATTGTGTCCCTCCCAATTCCATTTGTCTAAACCCTGCCTCCAGTGTGACTGTATTTGGAGATGGAGACTTTAAGAGGATAATAAGATTAAATGAGGTCATATGGGTGGGGTCCTAGTCTGATAGGTTTGGTGTTCTCATAAGAAGAGGAAGACATTATGCTGAGTGAAATAGGTCAGCCGGAGAAAGACAAATACCACACACCGGTAATCTCACACGTGGTAATCTTATATGTGGAATTTAAAAAACAGCAACAAGCAAGCAAAGAAGCAAGAACAGAAGATTGGTGGTTGCCAGAGGTGGGGGTGGGGGGCAAAATGGATGCAGGGGGTCAGAAGGTACAGACTTTTGGTTAAAATAAATGTCATGGGATATAATGAACAGCACGATGACTATAACTAATAATTCTATATTGTATATTTGAAAATTGCTAAGAGAGTAGATCTTAAAAGTTCTCATCATAAGAAAAAAAATTGTAACTACATGTGGTGAAGGACATTAGCTAAGCTTATTGTGGTGATCATTTTGCAATGTACACAAACATGGAATCACTATGTTGTACACCTGAAACTGTATGTCAATTTTTTGAGGTATGTCAATTATACGTCAAAAAGAGGAAGAGACACCAGATCGATCTCTATCTATCTATCTATCTATCTATCTATCTATCTATCTCCACGCACATAGGAGAGGCCATGTGAGGACACAGCGAGGAGGCAATTGTCTGTCAGCTGGAAGAGAACCTTGACCAGAAATCAACCCTGTTGGCACTTTGATCTTGCCTTCCACCTTCCAGAACTTTGAGAAAATAAAAGTCTGTTGTTTAAGTCATCCAGCCTATGGTATTTTGTTATGGCAACCTAAGCTGACCAATACATTTTCTTACTCAGTTCTATCATAATCAGCCATTGCAAACATCCTCAACTCCCTTGGCCAGATCACTCGGTTGGCAAAACCCAGACCTTGTTGAAACCCCGTTCTCCCAGCTACTCCACGTCTGCCTCGGCGCTGCCAAATATGGCTGACAAAAAGCAGCCGTGTCCACTGGACTACTTAAAATTCATGGCATTCATCTCCAGTGGGCACTTAACTTCCAAGCAATTATTCTACATTTTTCTAGTCCATTAACTCTCTTAGTTAATTATTTCACATCTTTTCCTCCCTTTTCATACAGGTTCCATCCTAACTCCCTGCTGATGACCTTGCTTCTTATTTCACTAATAGATGCCACCAGGAGAGAATTTCCACAGCTCCCACTATCAATTCCACCAATCTACCAGCATTTATCCACATGCACTCTGCCTTCTCTCCCAGGTTGTCTGTGCCCTTATTTTGCTCCTGCAATTTCTCTAACTTTCCCATGGTGTGGATACTCCCTCCCTGGTGTGCAATTGCCATCAGCTTTAAGAGATGCTATATTATATCTCAACACCCCTCCTCCTCCCACCTCCAGGAAACAACAGGGCAAAGACTTCCCTCTATCCTATTTCCCCTTCCAGCTGTTGTATTATATCTCTGTTTTAAAGCAAAAATCTCTCAAAATAATAGTCTATGCTCACTGTCTCCAGTTTCTCTCCATCTGTTCCCCTCTGAAGCCACTTCAGCTGGGTTTTCACCCCTGTTGCTCCTCCAGAGCTGGCCCACTCTCTGTCCTAATCTTACTCATTGGCAGTATCTGACATAGTTGGTCACCCTCTCCTCCTTGAACACATTTTGTTCACTTGGTTTCCAGAACAACATAGTCTCCTGGTTATCTTTTTTTTTTTTTTTTTTTTTTTTTAGAAAGAGGGGAGGAGAGAGAGAGAGAGAGCAATTTGTTGTTCCACTTATTTATGCATTCATAAGTTGATTGCTGTACATACCCTGACTGGGGATTGAACCCGCAACCTTGGCATATCGGGATGATGCTCTAACCCAAGTGTCCCCAACCTCCAGGCCAGGAACCAGTACAAGTCCAGGCCTGTTAGGAACCAGGCTGTACAACAGGAGGTGGGCTTGAATGTAAATGCTTGAATCATCCCAAAACCATCCATCTCCCCCCTACCCCGGCTGCCCCACCATCCGTAGAAAAATTGTCTTCTAGGAAACCAGTCCCTGGTGTCAAAAAGGTTGGGGACCACTGTCACCAACTGAGCTGTTCTGTTTATCTTTCTACCTCAGTAGACCTTTCACTGGTTCCTCCTTATCTCCCACACCTCTAATAACAGGAATGCACCCGACTGTTTCTCTCTTTTTAAATAGAACTTAGCTGTGCAGAACTTACTGACAATCTTTGAATGCTGTTCCCTCACACATCCACGCAGCTTGTTTTTACTTCTGGCTTTATTCAAAGGTCTCCTTCGCAGGGGAACTTTGCCCTGGCCACGGTATCTAAAATGGCAACCCCCTTACCACCCTTCACACACACACCTTTTGTCCCTTTCCTTTGCTCTCTTTTTCTCACTAGCAATAAGTACTGCCCAACATAATATTTTTTATTTTTGTATCTTGTTTGTTTTCTGTCCTTCCCATTGGGATGTAAGCTTCACAAAGGAAGGGACGTTTGCCTTCTTTAGTCACTACTTTATCCCCAGCATCTGGAAGAGTGCCTGGCATATAGCTGGTGCTCAATAAATGCTCATTGACTATTTGAACAGTTACACCAACTTGTCCATAAATACGTGTAGCTCATCTTTTACCACAAGGACAATTGTAAAGTTTTTGGTTATTCCTACCACACAGAGAATGTTGTTCATTTGATTATGACTTGGTAATTCATGCATGTTTTTAAATTTTACTTACTTATTTTTAGAGAGAGGGGAAGGGAGGGAGAAACAGGAGAGAAGTATCATCAGTTGCCTCTCGCACACCCAGCTGGGGACCTGGTCCACAACCCAGGCATGTGCCCTGACTGGGAATCAAACTGGTGAACTTTCAGATCACAGGCCACCACTCAGTCCACTGAGCCTCACCAGCCATGGTTCATGTCTGTTTTTAGCACAGAGACAAACTCAGCAATGAGCAAAGGCTCACACAGTCACCACTAACCAAAGACTTCTAAAGAGCTTGATTCTCAGGGTGGTAGAAAGCCAAAAATGAGATTTCAAAAGGTAAATTGGCCAAATGTGGAGAGCAAAATGGCCAGGTGTGTTGCACATTAACTCTCAAGACCATGAGCTATACAGCCAACAGAAATACTGGATAGGCTCATGAAACCTTCTGCTATATTTCCAGGGGCCATCCACTAGGAAAACATTTATGTATTAAATGGCATTTTACTGCCCTGGCTGGTGTGGCTCAGTGGATTGAGTGCCGGCCTGCAAACGGAAGGTCGCCAGTTCGATTCCCAGTCTAGGGCATATGTCTGGGTTGCGGGCCAGGTCTCCAGCAGGGTGCACGTGAGAGGCAACCACACATTGATATTTCTCTCCCTCTCTTTCTCCCTCCCTTCCCCTCCTTAAAAATAAATAAGTAAATAAATGGCATTATGCTACATTATTAAAAATCATTACGGAAGTGTGTCAAAACTTTCTCCTCACAGGCACAAGAAACCTACACAATCACCCTGGAAAAACTGAATCATAAGCTACAAACTGAAGATTGAAGGCACATTATGATTCATCAGAAGACTGAAGCGGTACTTGAAGTTCACTGGAAGGGCCCACCCCAGCTTGCACTGCCCCCCACACATGCTGGTCCAAACTTCCCACTTCAACAAGACATCTGCGGCTTCCTATCTATATTTCATGGACTGTCAACATTGAGAGCAACTTGGTGAATATTTTATATTGGCTCATTATTTGCTCCCTGGATGCCGGCTGACACTTACCTAACACAGGAAGCGGGGAGGAGGCCAGTCTGTGAGCAGTGTGAGAGGTTACAACTTTAAAGGGAATTTTTCTCTAATGCAAGAAAAAAATACTTTTAAAAATTAGTAATTTTTTTTTCCTACTGGCCAAAAAAAAAGGCCTTGCTCAATTCTTACCTCAAAAATGTATAGACACAGTGAGTGTGCTTGTCCCCTCCCCTCTGGGCAAAGACACCAAACGGCGAGGTCAGCTCCACCAGGTGGTCACCACAGCAGCTCCCAGTGTTGGGTCAGTCCCCACGGGACACCGTGATACCAGCATCCCTCCCCCGGAAGGACTCTTGAAGCCTGAGGACTTGAAAAAGTTATTTCTGATTCCTGATGGAATAGGACCAATAAAACCTTCCAAATGCACCCTGTCCTCAGTGTAATTTCCAATACTTCCACACTCTTTCCACAAATAGCTTTCACTATTAAAGGATTTTAATGTTTCATTCAAAATGGATTAGTTCCTGTGGCCAGTAGCCAATGTAATTATAATGAATGTTGTATTAATTCTTATGATATTTCCCTGAGTTCAATACATCGCTGTATCTTAATCTTCCGCTATTCAGCTGCTCAATTGCCCAATTGGACTGTTGGTGATCATTTATGGGGACTTATTTCATCTATGGTACATGAGCTCACTTTTGGCACCCAAAGAATTGGCCTGGCGTATGTGATTATGGGGATATTATCCCAGCCATGCACCACTTCTAGTCTCTCCCTTAAGCAAAATTATAGAATCTCAGAGAAATAACTGAGACGAGAAGGCTTTGGACATTAACTTTCCCAACATACAGTGTTGCTGGGTCCGTTTAGAAAAGGTCTCTGACACTTCAGAATAGGTGGTGGCACGTGCAGTGACACGCTGGAAGACGTCACAACAGAAAGACTTCTGCCCCCAGCAGGACGGCTCCCTGGATATTTTGAAAATCCCTCCTGACTAAAAACATGTTACTACTGAATACATTTCAACAAATACATGTTCACACCCTTTGACACTACGGAAAAATCTCCAGGGCACTAAAACAGATCCAAAGAGGTGAAATTAATAATATGCCCCTATGGATGCCAGGCTTGTCATGGCGATACTGCCAAAACCAGAAACCCAGAGTTTGGGGGGTAAATAGACATCGTAGGAAATAGGAGGCAAGTCTTGGGCCTGTACAAATCAGGGTGATGAGAAAGGCCTGGCTGTCCCCATTGTGGCTTTGAGTGAAAATAGTAATAACAATAGCCTCCCTGGGGAAGTTTTAACCATGAACCTCCCCTCTCAGGAGTCAAATTTATTTAACCTTAATCCTACAGATTGTTTAGCCAAATATTAGCAAATAATAAAAAAAGAAAATTTACCACCCGAGGAAATAAATCACCATAAGATAGATTTCGCAGAAACAGCACCAACAAAACAGATTTAGTCTGACCCTCCAAAAGCAATTAGTGTGACTCATCATAGATTAAAGAAGAAAATATAACAAACTCATTAAAAGTAGGCAAAGTACGCTTGCTAAAAATTTAACGTGATTGTGAAGAAAATTTAAATGGTGAAAGGATTGTTTTACTAGATGTCAAGACTTATTGTAAAATATGGTAATTAAGACATGAAGGCATTAGTGCAGGCACAGACAAATAACAGATGCAGTAAAATACTAATCCTAGAAGCAAACTCAAGCACTTAAGGAGTGTTTATATACGACAGAGCTGTCCCTGCAGTGCAACGGGGTTGGAAGTCTTCTCACTAAACGGTGCTGAGACAACTGGCCATCCGTATGGAAAAAGTGAAGTTGGACTCCTTTCTCACACCATATGCAAAATCACTTCCAGGTAGATGACATATTCAGGGAGCTGTCAGGCCAAAGAAACCACTCCAGGAATTTGAACTTGGAAAATTTAACGTAAAGAATTACTAACTAGTTCCAGGGGATTAACTACTTAAAGGAGGAGTACAGAACTTCAAACAATATGGGCATAGCGGAAGCACGGAGCTGTCACCACCTCTACAGGTGATACATAGTATCCAAGAAAGAAACGAACTGTAAAGAGAGCCCCGCCCCATGCTGAGATTCAGACCTCACTGGATGGGCGGCAGCTGTGCTCCGTCCACTGAGTGGGAGAGACGTTGCCACAGACCAGCACAAGCAGGCAGGAAACCGCCCATGGGCTGCTGGTGAAATTTGCCTAGGAAACCATCTGCCAGGTGCCAGCAAAACTCTCTGGGAAACCACCTGAGAGCCAAGAAGTCACTTACAGGCAGCCACACCCTTAGAACAAGTAGCACCCTCTTCGTGTAGTGTCCCTCCAGCACCCTCTACTGGCAAGACCTAGCATTGTGTCAGAATCATTTATAAGATGCAGCAAAGCAGATCCATAAAGCTTTTAGAAGATACTATGAAAGAATAGCTTCATGGCCTGAGTGTTCCTAAGACAACTGTAGAACCAACCATAAAGAAAAAATATTGGTCACTTAACTAAATTAAAATAAACTTTTATTCAACAGAAGATATCAAGACAGTGAAAAACTAATCCTGCAAGTGGCAGAAGAAATTTGCAGCATTTATAATCAATGAAAGGCCAATATCCAGAAGGTAAAAAGGACTCCTCTATGTGGCTGACGTATTTCCCCAAAGATTGCCTCTCCTCCCGCGCCAGGCACTGCTGTACAATCTGGCCCTGTACCCTCCACGGAGCCACCAGGCCTCGCTGCCCTCCTCTTCAGAGATTGCCTTGCAGCCAACAGAACCCAACAAAGGTGGCGCTGCCGAGCCCCCAAGCCCATGCCCCTCCTGCTGGGTTCTCGTGGGACACTTGCTGCTGGAATCCGATCTGACCTGCATGTAGAAATTCTGACTCTCTTGAGGCCTGTGCTTGAAGAAGCTCAGGCGACATGGGGAGGCCCCATGAAGGTGTTTGGCCCACTGCCCCAGTCAACAGCCAGCATCGGCCACCAGCAGGTAAAGGAAGACACCTCCAAATAAATGCACAACCGCCCCATCACTGAGCCACTCCCAGACTTGGAGTGTTCCCAGCTGACGCCCCAGACATCACAGAGCAGAAAGAGCCGTACCTACATGTCCTTTTCAAACCCATGAGCCACAGAATCCATGAGCAGAGTGTAACGAAATGGCTGTTCTATGCCACTAGGTATTGAAGTAAATTGCTATGGAGCAACAATTAACTGAAACATCTTACAAATCAGTAAGAAAAACACCAAGCTCATGGATGTGGAGAACAGATTGGTGATGTCCTGAGGTAAGGGTTGGGAGGGTGGTAGAACTGGGTGAAGAGAGTCAAAAAAAGGAAAAAGACATAAGTCGGCAGTAAACTAAGTAAAAAATTTAAACAAGCACTTCACAAAGTAGGCAATTCAGTGGCCAGTAAACATGTAAAAAGTTGGTCGACCTCATTAGTAATCAGGAAAATGCTAATTAAAATCATGAGATGCACCCAATGGAATGGCAAAATTTTAAAAAGTCTGACAATTTCAAGAGTTGGTGAGGAAATGGGGTGATGGGAATTCTCTCAGCCTGGACCCTCTAGAAATCAGAGCCTAAGACAAAGATGAAGATGCTGAAGCTTTATTTGGGATGTGCCAGCTGAGGGCATAAGGTGAGGGAGGGAGAGAAGACAGGCAGGGAAAGACAGACTGCCTCATGATGTGTTGTTGTTATTATTGTCCAGTCATTGCTTTGCAGCTAGCTTCACAGAGAGACAGCAGGCTGCTCACTAAACATGGTCATTCTTCAGGTGGGAAATGTTGCAAAGAGGAGCCACACTTCAGAAGAGAGAAAGTGGGCTTTGGGCTCCCTCCTGTTTCCTGTTTCTATTTGTCAAGGTTTATGTGACATGAAGTTACTCCCTGTACGTCTGGGCTGCTTGC
The DNA here is from genome assembly GCA_004027475.1 of Anoura caudifer. Classification (NCBI taxonomy): domain Eukaryota; kingdom Metazoa; phylum Chordata; class Mammalia; order Chiroptera; family Phyllostomidae; genus Anoura; species Anoura caudifer. The sequence continues at coordinate 153,762 of PVKU01003420.1, read as the reverse complement.
CACAGCTCTCCGGCAGATCCCCATGGTGTGGATTTCATCCCAGTCTGGAAGTGGCCATGTGACCAGGTGTGTGGTCCAGGTGCTCAGAAAGAGAAAGAGGGCCCTGGCCGGTGTGGCTCAGTTAGTTGGAGCATAGGCCCACACAGTGATAGGTCGCCAGTTCGATTCCCGGTCGGGGAACATGCCTAAGTTGCAGGTTTGATTCCCGGTAGGGGCATGTACAGAAGGCAACCGACTGATGTTTCTCTCTTTCTTTCTCTCTCTCTCCCCCTTCCTCTCTCTCAAAAAATAAAAATAACTTTGCAATTTTACTCCTAGGTTAATACCTTTTAGAACTTTGTGCACATATGAACCAGATCACATGAGCAAAAACGTTTATTCCAGCATTATTTGTAGTGGTCAAAGTTAGAAGTACCCCAAATGCCCATCAACAGGAAATGGACAAGCAAGCTGCTATACTGAACACACCAAAAATGAACAAACCACAGCTACACACAGCCATGTGGATCAATGCAAGAACAAAATGTTAACTGAAAAAAGCAAATCGCTGAAGAATACATGCATTATGACACAATACTTTGAGTATTTATACAGTACTCAAAGATACACAAAATGTAACAATATGTTTAGGGTTATGTACATAATCTGTAATACAATGATAACAAGAAGCAAGGGGATTACACTCACAACATTTAAAATAGTCATCATCCTTGTGGATGAGGGAGGCGAATGCATTTGGGAAGGATCTTCCAAAAGGCTTCAAAATTATTGGTGAAGCTCTGCCCCCCAAGCTGGATGATGGGTACACTGCTGTCCATTTATACCTCACATTCATTCCCCATACTATTATTATTTGTTATAGTACTCTTTGGGATGCAAAAAATTGTTTAATAATTTATAAGAACATTTTTAAAAATATGTTAATCTGAAGGATCTTGGTTAGTATGGACCTTGAATAAAATAGGATCCTCAGAAGTGATTGTTTTTTAATTATATTTTATTGATTATGCTATTACAGTTGTCCCATTCCCCCCTTCATTCCCCCCACCCTGCACACCCCCTCCCACCCACATTCCCCCCTTTAGTTCATGCCCATGTGTCATAAGTTCTTTAGCTTCTACATTTCCCACACTATTCTTGCCCTCCCCCTGTCTATTTTCTACCCACCATCTGTGCTACTTGTTCTATGTACATTGTCCCGCTCTCTCCTCCTCCCACTCCCCTATTGCTAACCCTCCATGTGATCTCCATTTCTGTGTTTCTGCTCCTGTTGTAGTGGTTTGCTTAGTTTGCTTTGTTTTAGGTGTGGTTGTTAATACCTGTGAGTTTGCTGTCTTTTTACTGTTCATATTTTTTATCTTCTTTTTCTTAGATAAGTCCCTTTAACATTTCATGTAATAAGGGCTTGGTGATAATGAACTCCTTTAACTTGACCTTATCTGAGAAGCACTTTATCTGCCCTTCCATTCTAAATGAAAGCTTTGCTGGATAGAACAATCTTGGATGTAGGTCTTTTATTTTCATGACTTGGAATACCTCTTTCCAGCCCCTTCTTGCCTGGAAGGTCTCTTTTGAGAAATCAGCTGACAGTCTGATGGGAACTCCTTTGTAGGTGACTGTCCCCTTATCTCTTGCTGCTTCTAGAATTCTCTCCTTCATTTTAATCTTGGGTAATGTAATTATGATGTGCCTTGGTGTGTTCCTCCTTGGGTCCACCTTCTTTGAGACTCTCTGAGCTTTCTGGACTTCCTGGAAGTCTATTTCCTTTGCCAGGTTGAGAAAGTTCTCCTTTATTATTTGTTCAAATAAGTGTTCCACTGGTTGCTGTTCCTCTTCCCCTTCTGGTACCCCTGTAATTCGGATGTTGGGATATTTAAAGATGTCCCAGAGGTTCCTAAGCCTCTCCTCATTTTTTTAAAATTCTTCTTTCTTCCTTGTTTTCTTTTTGGTTGTTTGTTTCTTCCTTCTGGTCCACTCCATTGATTTGAGTCCCAGTTTTCCTCCCATCTCTGTTGGTTCCCCATGCATTTTTCTTCGTTTCACTTACTGTAGCCTTCATTTTTTCACCTAATTTGTGAGCAAAATCAACCAATTCTGTGAGCATCCTGATCACCAGGGCTTTGAATTGTGCATCTGATAGGTTGGCAATCTCTTCGTCACTTAGATAAATTGGCTCTGGGGCTTTGATTTGTTCTCTGGTTTGAGCCATTTTTATTTCTGGGTTTGTTTGTTTTTTTTGGTCTAGTCGTGGCTGTTATGTAGTGAGGGGTGGAGCCTTAGGTGTTCCCCAGGGCGGGACAGCCCAGTCGCTGGGTAGTGATGCTGTATGTGGGGGCGGGGTCTGAGAGGAAACAATGGCGCTTGCTTTGCTCACTCTCAGATTCCAGTCCCTTCCACCACTTCCCCTTTGCCTGGACTATCTGTGCATGAATGTGGGACCACCTGCTCAGCGAGCCACCTTATGCGGCCTCACTGGTTCTGCACAGTTGCCACCCCATGCCCGGGGTCCGCTAGCTGCTGCCTGTGCACCTGGGGGCTGCCAGCCACTGCTGCCTGCATGCCCGGTCCGCACCTCCACTTTTTCCTGCTGCGACTCCGCCCCTCTTACCGGTCTGGATGAATCATTGTTGGACTTCCAAACAGTTCAATTTTCTGAGTTCTGGTTGTTTTCTTGTTTCTAAATCTTTGTTGTCCTTAATTTTGGTTGTGAGAGGAGGCACAGTGTGTCCACCTATGCCTCCATCTTGGCCGGAAGTCTCAGAAGTGATTGTTGAAGTGACGACACTCTCCCAAACATTTTGTAGAAGAGGAAGTGACAAGACCCAAGGGCTCTATGTACTCGATCTCGGTGACAGTGCATCCTACTTTAGAAATCACTTATTAGACCCTAATGCAAATGAACATTCTTTCAGTCAAATGTATACACAACAGTAATGGTAGCGAATTCAATGGATGTTTTTACAAAATTACGTCTCTTGATTTCATCCCAGCCAAGGAAAAGGACTAGTAAAGAAAGGTACTACTATAGATCCCAGAAAATTCTAAAGAAAAAGTATGAAACACTGGACTGAAAGTTGAGACTTATGACCTTGGTGCGGCTCAGTTGATTGGACATCATCCCGCAAAGCAAAAGGTTGCTGGTTCTCTTCCCAGTCAGGGCACCTGCCTAGGTTGGAGGTTCAGTCCCCAGTCTGATCCACATTTCTCTCTCACTTCTATGTTTCCATCCCACTCTTCTTCCCTCCCTTCCCCTCTCTCTAAATATAAATGAATAAAATCTTTTTTAAAATGTAGGAATAAAATTACATAAGGAATCACAATTATACACTGTATTGGGAATAACAGTTTTGTTACTATGTGACAGTGACTAGTAATAATAGATAATTATTATAATATCTACATATTGTATAGTGAACTCATTGATTAATTAGAACACACACATACACATATATATTATATATATATACATATTTTGTCTGGCCTTGAATAGAAGGAAAATCTAAGTAACTTAGGTCATAAATTGGTATGGGGAAAACTTACAAAGAGAGTAAAAAAAACTCAAGAGAAACTGAGAATATTTATTCAGGTGCTAGGCTGATAATTTCTTTTGAAGATAAGGTAAAGACCGATACAGCCCTGACTGGTGTGGCTCAGGAGGTTGGACATTGTACTGCAAACCAAGGGGTCGCCAGTTCAATTTTGGCCAGGGCACATGCCTAGGTTGTGGATTTGGTGCCTGGTTTGGGGGCATGCAAGAGGCAGCTGACTGATGTTCCTCTTGCGTATCTATATTTCTCTCCCTCATTTTCTCCCTCCCATCCCCTCCCTCTAAAAATAAGTAAATAAAATCTTTTTCTTTTTAAAGATACAGAGTACTTATAACCCAGTAAGGATGCAAAAAGTCTTGTTAGCTGGCTAGTTGGTCTTGAGCAGAAATTGGAATTCCAAGTGAGATTCAATTTTAATTACTCTACTTTTATATCATAATTTAGAGATACTCTCCCATGTTTCCTGACATTAGAAATTAAGAAGACAAGGACCTTCTGAGAAATCAGAGTTTTGTTTTGTTTTTTTACCACAGAGACTGTCTCAATCTCCCAGACTCAAGACCCCTAGTCCCAACACTTGTGATAATGCCAATATTTGTAAAACACATTTTAAAAAATGTCAGAAAGTTATTTATGATGTCTATGGTAGGGAATAGTGCTAATTCATAAAATATGCTTGTTCATATTTACTTAAGTCACCACGAGAAGAAGCCGTTCCATCTGCCTTTCTTCCCACAGCTGCTGCACTCGCCACAGCCCTGGCAGCTCTAACCAATGCACAAGGCAATGCTCTGTGTGCTGCCCGGGGTGGGGGTGACGGGACTGATTCAGTGGTGATGGCCGGAGCAGGGCAGATGGGGCCAGGGAGGTGATGGTGGAGATGGATGTGCTGACCACAGAGTGGAATGGAGAGGGTGGGACGGAGACAGTGCTGGAGACAAGGATGAAGCTACCTGTGATGATGGGATCAGGATGAGGAGATAGGAGGTGGCTGGGGAGGGATTAAGATGGGGGGCCAGGGAGATAAGGCGCAGATGAAATGGGATGGACTCGCGCAGGATGAGGATAGTGTAGGTAGATAGGGATGGTATGGGATAATGAGGTACCAACCGAGATGGGACCGAATGTTTTCTTGAATGAATGGGGAAGGAGAATGGGAAGCAATATGGGTTATAAAAGAAGGTAAATCTTAACAAATAAGAATGGAATGAGAATCGAGTGTGTTATAATGGGCACTGGGGAAAGAGTCACTTGTCCCTTCACTCCCTAGTATTTACTGGGCAGCTCCTGTGTGAGGTTCTGGGGAGAGAGGGCTGAATAGGACCAGGTCTCTCCTTACACAGAATTTATATTCTAATGATAAAGACAAAAATAAGCAGATCTGTTATGTAATATTATTGTAAGAAATGCTACAAGTGAAAGTAAAGCAGGATAATGGGACAGAGAGTGATGGGCAGCGACGTTCTAGAAGGGTGGTCAGGAAAGGCCTCTCCAAAGAGCAGACACTGGCAGGAAGCTGAGGGGAGAGAAGGGGACGCGCGCACAGCTCAGAGGAGCCCCAGTCTCAGGCCAAGATCTCTGCTGGGGGAGGGGCCAGGGGGGCAGGCCCCTTCCTCTCTCCACCCCCCAAGGATTCTGTTCTTCGAGTATTTCTTCTCTTGCTTCACCAGTCTTTCCTCACTACATCTGGAAATACACAGAAATAATAGGCACTTATTTATTCCATCTTAAAAAAAACCCTCATGGCCCTAACTCATCCTCCAGCTAGCATCTACTTTACTGTGCCTTTTTTTTTTTTTTTTTTTCAGAAAAATTCCTCAAAAGAATTGTCTATCCACCTCACTCCAGCTCCTCTCTGTCCTTTCTCTCTTGGACACACCTGCATAAGCTTTTGATCACACCATTTCCTGAATTGCTCCTGTCAGCATGATCAATGACCTCCCTGTTATGAAATCCAGTGGTCAGCCCTGACCAGTGTGACTTAGTCGGTTGGGCATCATTCCACAAAGCAAAATTTGATTCAGGGCACATGCCTGGGTTTCAGTTTTGGTCACCAGCTGGGGTGTGTACAAGAGGCAACCAATTGATGATTCTTTCTCACATCGATGTTTCTCTCCCTCTTTCTCCTTCCCTTCCCTTCTCTGTAAAAATAAATAAGTAAAATCTGTTTTTAAAAGTTAAAAAGCAAAGAAATCTAGTGGTCAGGCCTCAGATCTCAGCTTACTTGACCTCTGACCCAGTTGGCCACTTCCTCCTCCATCAAATGCCTTTTCCACGAGGTTTTCAGGATGCTGCATTTTTCTGCTTTTCCTCCTGCACCACTGTCTTCTTCTTGAGGCTCATCTCTCCAGCCTCTTCATCTCTCGGGACTCTTCTCTTTACTATCTACCCTTCTATCCTGGGTGGTCTCAGCCAGTCTTATGACTTTAAATTCCACCTTCACATGGATGATTCAGATTTCCAGCTCCAGCCCAGGCCATATACCGAAGTGGATTTCAAACAGGCATTTCCATTAACACATCCGAAACTGAATTCCTTATCTTTCCACTCAAAACCACTCTTCCCACTCTGTCACTAGAACTCATTCTTTCTAGTTAATCAGGAAACACACACACACACACACACACACACACACACACACACACTGGGAGTAATCTTGGACTCCTTTCTTTTTCTCTTCCCATTTCCACATCCGTCAACAAGTCCTGTTGTATCTGCCCTCAAAGTACCATGGGTGCAGAGTGTCTCCGAGCCTCACCACATCTATCACCATCACCTAAATCCAATTCACCGTCCTCTCCGGCCTGGCCCCCATTGTCCCAGAGGAGGAGGAGGAGAGGGAAAGGGCGGTCCCAGCAGCGGAGGGGAGAAACAGTGTGGTAGGCACAGGAAATACATACCATTGGATCACAGAGTGAGTGGCAAAGAGAGGGGAAAGCTAATGCTGAGGTGGTGTCAGGAACCAGAGTGCGGAAAGTCTGAAAGGCCAGCTCAAGGAGCCTGGTGTATCCTGGGCCAATGAGGAATCACTGAGACCTCATCAGACTGGCGTCAGCGTGGAAAATGGATTGAGCAAGTAGAGACAGAGGGAGACCAGTTCAGAGGCAATTACCACCTGATCCTGATCTGGTCCTAGATAGCTAAGGAGATATGGCAGAGCTAGGGAAGGGTATTTGGGTGTAATTCAAGTGCGGATGCTGACTGAAACCACAGAGGTAGGGCAGCGAGCCCAGGAGAGACGTGGAATAGAGACGTGGGTAGAGAAGAAGACCCAGCCCAGAGCTCTGAGGAATACAGACATTCCAGGGAGGCAGAAGGTCCCAGAGCAAGTCAGAAAGGGAGGGGTTTGAGAGAAAGAGGAGAGCCCTGGCACGCGAGGCTCACTGGGTTGAGCACCAGCCTGCGCACCGAAAGATCACTGGTTCGATTCCTGGTCAGGACATACCTGGGTTGTCCTGGTATGGACATACCAACAGGTCCCCAGTTGGTGGTGTGTGAGAGTCAACCCATCTATGTTTCTCTTCACACACGATGATGTTTCTCTCCCTCCCTTCCCCCTCTCTGAAAATGAATGAATGAATGAATGAATAATTTGTTTTAGAAAAAAGACACAGAGAGGGGAAACCAGGAGCGCAGCTGTCACGGAACCCACAGGAGAGCTCTTCCAGACTGGAGGTGACTTCGGCCGACGGGCCCGTCAGGTTTGTCCACAGGAAGTCGCTGGCGGCTTGGGCAGAAGCAGGTGGTAACTCGGCGGTGAATGTGAATGAAGCCGCGCAGGCAGGGTCGGAGAGTGGGCGGGAGGAAGAGGTCTGGGTGCAGGGCTGGGCTGACACCTTCAAATGATCAGGGTTCCTATGCCTCCTAACTGTGGTACAAAATGTATTTTCAATTTTCAGAATAACGTCAAGCTTACATGTATGCTAGAGTTCACACAAACACTTCCTCAATTATTTTAAACGCGAAGTCGTTTGTTGCCCCTTCTCAGTTGATAGTGACTCCTGCGCCTCCCGCGATATTCCTGGTGCTGCTCCGGCGCCTCAGCCCACGCTTGCTTGGTCCCGGAGCCATTGCGGGGGTCTGGTTCCGCCGGAGAGTCTGGGGAAGGGGGATGGGAGAGCTTGGGGCACGATGTGGTGCAGGAAGATTCGGGGACTGTTTTTCTTTTTTTAGTAAAGGAGGACTTTTGCATGTTCGCAGGCTACAGTTAGAATCCACAGACTTGGAGGCTACAGATGCAAGCGAGAAGGACTAATCGGCAAAGCAAGAGGATTGAGGGAGGGTGGTCCAAAGCACGGGAGGGACAGAGGGACCCCTCACCACAGTGGCCACAGCTGTGAGGGACGATGGGGCACTGGGTCTGAAGGAAAGGGAGGGAATTGACTGCAGCCAGGGCAGGAGCAAAGACTGGGCAAGGACAGGAAAAGGAAAAGGGGGGAGTTGGCGCCCTTTGGGTTGGAACATGGGGCCTTGGCTCACCCAAGCTGCCAGTGGTAAAAGCAGACACAGCCTTTGCCTCAGCACCCCCAAGACAAGGGCTGAGGGGAGAGGGAGAGACCACCAGCCCAGGCAGAGTCTGCTGAGCCTCCTCTGGCCAAAGCCCCTCCTCGGGAACCTCTGGCTCCTGCTCAGTCCCCTTCCTCCACCCTGCCAAGATGTCCCCTACCCATCAGCCACAAGGATAGAGAAACTGGAATGTCCTGAAATGTCTCTCTCCAAGTCCCATCTCGGCCACAAGGCTGTGCTGGCTCTGACTTCCTATGTGAGTGCTCATTGAGATATAAATTTCTGCTGGAGGGGGGCTGCTGGGGAAGGGGGGATGTGTGCAGAAGGCATAGGCAAGGCCACTCAGTCAGTGATGCCACAGTGGTGACCCCAGGACGTCTGCATAGAATGGCAGAAGGTGGCAATTGTGTTAGAAAGAGAAGTGGGCCAGGGGACACTGTCTGCACTCAGATGAACTGTTTCTTAGATGGCCGGTGAGAATGAGGAAGTGTGTGGAGTGTCTAAAGCCCTCCACACGGCTCCCTTTGTTGCCACCCTGGAGGAAACAATCTCAGAACCCAGGGTTCTGGCCCTGAAGAATCATGCTGGCAGAGCAGGGGTTAATGCCCCTGTCCTGCCCTCCTAGAAGGCCAGACCATTCCACTCCAGAATGAGGCAGGCCGCTTGGGAAAAAGCTGCCCATCACCCAATGAATCAGATACCACATTGAATGGAACGCTCTCAGGGCCTGACACCAAGGTCACGGGGGAGTGGGGTGGAAAGGGCAGGTTGATAAGAGAAAAGCCTCAGTTCTCTCTGTCCCAGTAAGGGGGGTGACCTTGATGACGGGGTGGGGGGTGGGGTGATGAGGTCATTGGAAAGCTGGAGTGAAAAACTAAGGGGAGGGCTCCGCCTGTCCCCCAGGTGTCCAGATAGGGAAGAGAGGTGGCTGCTGCATGAGGCTAAGCACCAGAGTCTCAGGAACACAGGCATGAGCCTCTGAGGTGCACAGACAGCCCGTGCACATGCACACAGCCTCTGCCGCCCTCTTCCATCCCCCCAACCTGACCTGGTCCCAGATCATCCCCACGCTTCCCAGCGAGGTCAGACTGACATTTGGTCACTGCCAATGCTCTGCCTTGGTCAGTGCACCCTACCCAAGCATCTGTGAGAGCAGGTTGCTCCTTCTCTGAATAATAGCCCTCAGCCACTTCAGAACCAACTCCCCCAGGGGGTACACTCCATCCCCCGGGGTATAAAGAGGTGTCCTATCTCACTCGCCTAAAATAGCCAATTCTGTGGTGCAGTTCACGCTCCAAGGCTCCCTGCAAAACCAGGCTGAGGATAGTCTCTAGGTGAAACCACACCTACATCCTTGCTTAACTTTCTTTCACCGTCCTCTTCTGCTCCCCCTCATCCTCATTCTCCTGAGAGGACTCCTACAACAAGTCACTCAAATCAGAACCTCCACAGCAGACTCTGTAGGAGCCCCAGCCTGCAAAAGCTTTGTGTCACTCGTAACCAGCATCATCCAAGACCCCTTGTCAGCCACAACCCATCCTCTCTCAAAATCTGGCTTTACCCAGTAGGTGATACCTTACAATAAACCACTTTCTGTTTAAACCGGGTACTGCAGGTTCCATGGGCTGCAGCAAAGAACCGTGACCACTAGAAATGGCTGCCAGCTAACCTCCAGGGGGCAGGAGGCTGGCCCAGAAGTGAGGTTGGCCAACTGCCCTGGTTGGGCTTGAAGACTGTGGAGACCTTATTAGTATCAGAGGATGGGACAGTGAGGACCATTTATTTATTTCTTGTTTTTTTTTTAGTAGCACAATGAACACCCATGAGTCCGACACTCATCCCAACAGCTAAAGCATCGGTAACTTAGGTCTATCCATGTGCTCCTTCCCTATCCAGTTGACACTCGTCCCCGGGGGGTTTGCACGCTACCTGAGGGTTTTATGACAGTGGCAGATGCCTAAGTGAGATATTGTTTTGTTTTGTTCTTCTATCTTTATACAAGAAGTAGTCTTTTGAGATTTCCTTTTTCATTCACAATTATACTACTAAGATTTATCCATGTTGTGGCACCTAAGGAGTGTCATCCGTTTTTACTCCTGTGTGAGTATAACACAATCTATCCCTTCTGTGGTCAGTGGGCATTTGAAGTGTTCCAGGTTTGTTTGTTTTTTCTCTTACAGATAGTGCTGCTGGCAACATTCTTAATGCATGTCTTCTGGGGTACATGGCAAAATTTTCTCTTGGATATATATCTAAGAGTCGAATTTCTTGGTATGTGGTTGTTCTATAACATAAGATAATGCTGAATTGTTTTCCAATGTAGCTGCTCAATTTGCATGCCCACTATTCATGTGTAGGAAATCTCATTGATCAAAGTCCTCTTCAGAAGGTAGTGTCATCCTTAGTTTTTGCCAGTTGAGTGCATGTAAAATAGTATCTCATTCTGGTCTTACGTTCCCCAGATTATTAATAAAGTTAAGCATTTTCCTCAATTTAGTGACCATACAAGTTTCCTTTTCTGAGAATGCTTTTTGTCAATTTTTTTACTAAACTGCTTCTCTTTTTCTTATTGTTTTATAGGAGTTATTTACAGCTACTAAATATTAATCTTTTGTTGGTTATATGAGTTACAAATATCTTCCCCTTGTTTGTGGCTTGAATTTTTATTTATTCTGAGGGGTTTTTTTTTAATAAACAGAAGTAATACAGACATTAAAAGGTATTTTGATTAATGTTATGAATACTATTACATCAAACAATCCTCTAAAATTGGAATTATGATCAAATCTGATTACTAGTATTCTTTCTGATTTGTATTATTTAAGTAGTTATAAGCAGTTCTTTTTTGGCATTGATTTTTATATTATTCTATTTTGAAGTACTTTATTTTATTTTCACTTATAGTTGGCATACAACATTACATTAGTTCCAGGTGTACAGTATAATTATTAGACATTTACATAATTTATGAAATCATCTCCCCAATAAATCTAGCATTCATCTGACATCATACATAGTTATTACAGTATTATTGACTATACTCCCTATATAGGGAGTATACTGTACTGCTGTACTTCACAGCCCCGTGACTGCTTTGTAACCACCAATTTGTACCTAATTTTTTTTTACTTATTGATTTGAGAGAGAGAGAGGAAATGGGGAGAGAGAGAGAGACATTGTTGTTCCACTTATTTATAGATACATTGGTTAATTCTTCTATGTGCTTGGACTGGGGATTGAACCCACAACCTTGGTATATCAGGATGATGCTCTAACAAACTGAGCTAACTGGCCAGGGCAAAAGATTATTTTCTAAATTTCCAAACACAAATTTTCAATCAATCGATTAGCTTTATATCTAACCATATCGAAAAAGTTTCACGCTTGAAACACAACAGCGTGGTGCCTTCGTAAGATGAGAAAACATTAAACACACATTTAAATACAGAAACAGACACCATTAAGAAGCCTCTTTTACCTGCTTCATCTTCCCCTCTCCTACCAAGCCCTTCCATTTCCCCATCCTGACAAGCACGTCCTTTCATGTCACTGTGCCTGTCGTACCTCTTGGTCCTCCTGTGCTCTGGGTGAGTCAAGGGAACCAGTGGGATCGGAGTATTTCTCAGCTTAACTGGACATACAGAACTGCCAGGCACGTGTCCAGTTCTGCTTAGAAAGTTACTGGCTGTGCCTTCTTATTAAAATCATCTTATTCAGACTACTTCAAGAGATGGGGAAAGTTCCTACCTCTGCAACCTTTCTCACTTTTTTAAATGAAGTCTTTGGGTCATTGCCTTCACCTACTCCCACATTTTGCCTCCATAACCATTTCCTTGACTTTTGCATGATGAAGTTAGGTGAAGCCGCACAGCTCCCCCCCGCGCACACACACACACACACACACAGACAGTGATCTCCTATGAGCCTGCTTTCCAAACACTGTGGAGGCCAACCTCCTGCTAAATAACCTTGCCCTTGATGGATTTAGCCTGCCTTAATTTGCCACCTCCAAAATCTGATAGCGCGTAAATTCCTAACGTGTCCACTAGAGAGCGCTTTAACCCTGCCTCTGAAGTTAATTTGTTGCAGCTCGGCTTCTGTGAACTGGGGCGGGAGACATTCCACCTGCTGTCTAACCCATCCACAGTTTTCTATCAGACTATTCCTCATACTAAGCACCGAGGAAGGAAATACGTGACACAAATAAGGAAGTTAGGAGCAACTCTATCCATGCTCCTAATCTCGCACCCCTGGCTCCAGGGCAAGATAGTCTCACAATGCAGCCATCCTTTCCCTCAAGATGTATGTGACTGACGGCAGATGTGTTATTAGTGAAGTTGACGTGACTGTGCTGGATCTTTGTCAAAGCTCCAGGAAAGTAAGTCAAAGGGTTGAATTGGGTCTTGGGTCATCATCCAAAAATAAAGGATTTGTCAACCGTGGCAGTCCCATCTTCTTACCAGGCTGGACCCTATCTAGCTAGACTAGTTCTCCTGGTCATCACTACCTCTTCCCTCCTCCTCCCTCCCTCCCTCCTTCCCTCTCCCCCCACCCCACCCTTCACCCTGGGACCAGCGCTTACTGTTTTCTCTCCCCAAGGTTTTTATATTAAAAGTCATGACTAATATCTCATTAGCCTACTCGGAGGACTGGGTGGCTTAATGCTATCAGCGCAACTGCTTTATCTTAGAAAAACAAAAATGAACAAACTTTCACAATGAAAACACTTCCAGGACCAGGCCTTGATAACTATACCACATTGCTTCTTATTGTACATTTAAAAACGAAAACCAGCATAATTAAACATAAACATACTCTAGTGGGTGGCTGTTGGGAGTGCATGTTTTAAAGCCAGACTGCCTTGGGAGCGAATCCTGGATTTGCTATTTTCTAATGATGTGGCCTCCGGCAAGTTGCTTAAGCTCTGTGCATTGGTGTCCTCAGCTGTCTAAAGTGGAAAGTAAGAGTATCTACTCCCCAGGCTTGTTGTGAAGATTAGAAGAGTTAATACATATTTACACAATGAGTTAATATAGAAAGTGCTTCGAAATGGCACAATACTAGTAAGTGCTCATACGTGTTGACTATTAATTATTACCCTTCACCAAACCTTGTGGAAAATTTCTCAAACACAGGCTGACATCTGTTTTGTTTTTCTTATATTGCCAAGTGAGCTCATCCTAAATGGAATATCGGTACTTTTTTAGATACAAGCCAAGTGACGATGAACCATGTAAGGAGTGTCTGGGTGGCACAAATGTGCGCCGCATCAGCCAGTGATGACGCTGGGTTGCCTGCACCTTGGTGAGAGCGATGCTGTGTTGATGGCTGTGTCCAGAGAACGCGGAACGGTAAATGGCCGCGGGATGCACACACTCCGCTTGAAAATGGGTTTAGGGTTATTTACACTGGGGTTGAAAGCATTTCAGTGCGGCATTGGGCTGTGTGTGAAACGGGGTTATGGTTGAGACAGGGTTTGAACGGCACAGGGTTTGGGTGAGACAAGGTCTAGGTAAAACCGAGTTTTCGTGCTGACGGACAGTGGTGTGCTGGCAACCGTTTGGCCATTGTTTCTCCAACAAAAACAAGGAACTCTGATTTGTAGCATTTCATTTTCTGTGGTGTCAATACTCCCGTAATGGCAGCTTCACACTACCAGCGAGATGGCATCATAAGCCCCTTAGAAAGGGCTGAGAATGCAGAGCCTGGGTTTGAGTTTGATCACCTCCACCATTTCTAGGCTTGGTAAAACCAGACAGGAGACGGAGAAGCTGCCACCAGAGAGCAAAGAGGGAAATCAAGACATTATGTTGTCAAAAAAGCTAGAGAAAGAAAGTGTTATAAGAAGGAGAGTGGTCAACAGAGTTGACTGTTTTTGACACGTTTAGACAGATTCGCTCACGGAAGCCATTGTGCACCACAGCGCCACCTGGAGCCCTAATGGATCAGACACAGCAGCAACCCGGGGTTCATCCACAACCCCTGTGAAGGGGCATCCATCACCTTGGCCTGCTCAGGTGCCCTTCCCTACTTGGTAACAGCTTCCCCTCCCTGTGGAAAACAACGCTCCCTCCCAGTCAGGTGGTTCTGACCTCAAAGAGGGCTTCCTGCGGAACATGGCCGATCGCAGGACCAAGCCAAGCCAATCAGGCGGGTCTTCCAGACTTAGAAGTGCTGAAGCTTGTGTCTTGGCCTCTGATATCCATAAGCCAGAGTGACACTGACTGCTGTTGGCCATGTGGTTTCCTGCAATGGAAGAAGCCTGTGTGACGTAGAAGCTGTAAATAGAAAGGGAGAGAATATTTGACTCCCTAGATCTAGATCCACCGTTCTTCTCTCCAAAGAGGAGTCGATAAGCAGCACTTATTATGTGCCTGCTCTACTCTAAACACAGTGCAAGTATCGACTCAGTAATCCCAATAAGTTTAGGAAGGCACTGCTTGGGTTACAGATGAGAAAGTTTGCCCAAGGTCTCAGAGTGTAAGTGCTGGGATTTCAAACTAGGCCAGATCATTCTTTGTTGGGTGAGGGGGGGCTGTCTTGTGCTTTGTAGGATGTTGAGCAGGGTCCTGGCCTCTCTCCAGCCTCTGGGGCCACTCTGCTGTCCCCCCACGTTCTTTCTGAATTCTTTCTGAATTGTTGAGTCACTCAGTTCCTGTACTAACCACAACTCAGGGTCACCAAATCTGTGTGTCAGCTACAAACAACACGGTATTTCTCACACCAGGGGTCACCTACAGGGCATTGCTACCAAGACTCTGTGTTGTCTGAAACCTCATGTCACCTACCAGTCTGTGTCTTAAGACTTCCTGTCATCCACTGTGCTGTCACTGAGATCTGTGTAAACCAGCACCCAGTAGTCCCTGCCCTCTGTCATCGACCACAATTTCATGAAGTCAGGGCCACAGAGTTCCCCACAGACACGAGGCACAAAATATGCACAGAGGCAGGAAGACAAACACAGGCGCACAGCTCAAGGCAGGGAGGGGCAGAGAAACCCACAGAAACAGAGAGACTGACAGAGACAGAGACAATAAGAGGCTGGACCCCTACAAGGCCACAACTGGTTATGCTAAACGGGTCACTGGGGACCCACAGAGGTCACTCCCCCACCTCTGGATTAGACCTGGGGGTGAGGAGGCCAGATCCTGAGGGTAAGGAGCTTAGACCCAGCGTGACAGCTAATCGCCCACACAAGGCCTCTGTCTAGGTCACCAAGCGCTGGGCAGCCCTATCCACCACGTCCACTCTTCTGCTTCTCCATCAGGTGCTCCACTGACAAAATCTCATCCCCGGCATGCCACAGGGGGCATGGGGAGAGGCAAGAGGTCAGACCCTCCCAGCTTCCCCTCTAGTTCTGCCACCAGAATGCCAAGAGGAGGCAAGAGACACCCAACAGCATCTGGAGCACTGGTGAGGGCTGGGGGGTGGGGTCTGGACAGAGAGCTCGAGTTTCCCACTTGACCGATTGTCTCAGAAAGGACCTGGCTGAGACCATAGAAACATCTTCCTCTGAGTTGAGAGACGTGGTGGGGAGTGGACGATCCCTCCTTTTCTGGACGCTCTAATCCACAGGACCCCTGAGCGTTACCAATACAAGAGAACCGGGCCTGTGTTTGGGGGCACTAAAAGACGTTAGAGCTGCCCCACCCTACTCCATGCTGGTCTGGCCCGGTTGCCATGGTGATGCCCCAGTTGCTCCAGAGGCGGCTGCTGGTTCTTGAAGTGGGGGTGGTGGGGACAGTGGATCCTTGAGCTGAGGCGGGTTGGGGTGAGAGGTCAGTGTTGTCTGAGAACATTCTTGACCATGGTGGGAGCTGAAAGCCCATGGTTTGTCTCCACGCCTGCTTTAGTCAGTGCAGGCCCATCTCCACCCGCTCCCCTCACCTCCAGGCTCCACATCCGCTGCTGCCCCCTGAGAGGGGCTGTCTCACAGGCTTGGGACAGACAAGCCCTAAACATGACATGGGCATCCGTGGAGGCTCAGAGGCAAGGACCCCAGTGTGAAGACTCAGTGGGGGCTCAGGTGAGGATAGGTGCTGATCTCTCCAGGCAATGGAGCTGTGTTACTGAAAGCAGTTGTTGAAGAACTCAACTTGAGATGGATACCTTTTGAATGTGTACATTTAAAGGAACTGAAGGTCAGTGCCATTCCTAGAGGTTTCTCTTAACCCCTCTGAGGTTGTGTTTTCTTGTTTATAAAAGCATCTAGCTAGTAGAGTCGTTGTGAGGATTAAATGAGAAAATGAGTTAAAATTAACAGGATGCGCTCAATAAATAGTAGCTTTAAAAAAAAAAAAAGTGTGCTTAGAAACAGAAGAGAGGAAACGAAGCACGAACACCAGTGACTGGGCAGAGGCGGGCCAGCGCCCTGATGTGGTCTGCCCTGGAAGCCGAAGCGATCGACGCTTCTTCTCGTTGAGGAAGACCAGGCTGTACAGGGGGAAAGTAACAGCATACACACTCTGCGAGGGAGAGACGAAGTCGCCAGCCACACAGGGGACAGGCTGAAAATCTGTAGTTTATATGCACTGTAATGTAAGCAGTAAAATAAGCTTATTTTCTGTAGTACATTAATAATAACAAAGATCTAGGACAAAAACAAATAAGGACTCTTTTTTAATTGAAATATAATTAACATATAGCATTGTGTAAGTTTGAGGTGAACAAGATGTTATTTTTATTATTTTTTTAAATTCTTACCCAAGGATTTGTTTATTAAATTTTTTTGCTCTTTATATTTTTATTCTATTTTTTCTATTCCCATTTATACTCTTTCCCACTCCCAACCACCCGCCTCCCCTCCTCAATCTCCACACTATTGTCTGTGTCCACGAGTCCTTTTTTTTTTGCTCTATCCCTCCACCCCCTAAGCCCCCACCAGAGCTGTCGGCCTGCTGTCTATGAGTCTGTCTCTATTTTGCTTGTTAGTTCAGTTTGTTCATTAGATTCCACATGTGAGTAAATCATTGATATTTGTCTTCCTCTAACTTGCTTATTTCACTTGGCATATGTTCTCCTGGTCCAGCCACACTGTTGCAAAGGGTAAAATTTTCTTCTTCTTTGCAGCTGGGTAGTATTCCACTGTGTAAATGTCCCATAGCTGTTTTATCCACTCATCTACTGATGGGCAGTTGGGCTGCTTCCATATCTTGGCCATTGTAAATAGCACTGCAATGAACATAGGGGCGCTTATGTTCTTTTGAATTAGAATTTCGGGTTTCTTCTGATAAATTCCCAGAAGTGGAATCACTGAGTTATAAGGTAATTCCATTTTTAATTTTTTTGAAGAAACTCCATACTGCTTTCCAGAGTGGCAGCACCAGTCTGCATTCCCACCCACTGTGCACCAGGGCTCCCCTTTCTCCACATCCTCCCCAGCACTTGTTGTTTCTTGATTTATTGATGATAGCTGTTCTGACCAGTGTGAGGTGGCATCTCATTGTGGTTTCAATTTACAGCTCCCTGATGATTAGTGATGTTGAGCATCTGTTCATATGTCTATTGGCCATCTGTGTGTCCTCCTTAGAAATGTGTCTATTCAGGTCCTTTGCCCATTTTTTAATTGGATTGTTTTGGGGGTGTTTTTATACATTCTTTACAAATTTTGGATAGTAACCTCTTATCAGATGTATCAGCAATTACATTCTCCCACTCAGTAGGCTGTCTTTTTATTCTGTTGATGTTTTCCTTTGCTGTGCAAAAACTTTTTAGTTTGTTGTAGTCCCATTCACTGACTATGTTCTCTTCTAGGATTTTTATGGTTTGGGTTCTAACATTTAAGTATTTAATCCATTTTGAGTTGATTCTTGTGTGTGGCATAGGAAGGTGGTCTAGTTTCATTTTTCTGCATGTATCTGTTCAATTTTCCCAATACTATTTATTGAATAAACTATCTTTAGCCCATTATATGTGCTTGCTTCCTCTGTCAAATATTAATTGACTATAAAGGTGTGGGTTTATTTCTGGGCTCTCTACTCTATTCCATGAATCTATATGTCTGTTTTTATTGCTCTACACCAGTACCACACTATTTTGATTACTATGGCCTTGTGGTATAGTTTGATATACTTTGTTTTCTTTCCCAAAATCTTTGTTGCTATTTAAGGCCTTTTGTGGCTCCATATAAATTTTTGAAATATTTGTTCTGGTTCTCTAAATATGTTATTGGTATCTTGACAGGAATTTTTTGAATTATATTTTATTGATTATGCTATTATAGTAGTCCCAATTTTTTCCTCTTTGCCCCCCTCCACACAGCACCCCCCAATCCCTCAGGCAATTCCCCCCATCATTGTTCATGTCCATGGGCCATAAGTGTAAGTTCTTTGGCTACTCCATGTCCTATACTGTACTTTACATCCCCATGGCTATTCTGTAACTACCTATTTGTACTTCTTAATTCCTTCACCTTTTCACCCACTCCCCTACACCCCCTTGCATCTGGCAACCATCGAAATGTTCTCCATTTCCATGATTGTGTCTATGTTATTCTTGTTTGCTTAGTTTAATTTTTAGCTTCAATTGCTGATAGACATGTATTTTTTGCCATTTGGTTGTTCATAGTTTTGATCTTCTTCTTTTTCTTAAATAAGTCCCTTTAACATTTCATATAATAATGGTTTGCTGATGATGAACTCCTTTAGTTTTTTCTTGTCTGGGAAGCTCTTTAACTGCCCTTCGATTCTAAATGATAGCTTTGCTGGGTAGAGCAATCTTGGCTGTAGGTCCCTGCTTTTCATGACTTTGACTATTTTTTGCCAATCCCTTCTAGCCAGCAAAGTTTCTTTTGAGAAAGCACCTGACAGTCTTATGGGATCTCCTCTGTAGGTAACTAACTTCTTTTCTCTGGCTGCTTTTAAGATTCTCTCTTTATCTTTAACTCTTGGCATTTTAATTATGATGTGTCTTGGAGTGGGCCTCTTTGCATCCATCTTGTTTGGGACTCTCTGTGCTTCCTAGATTTGAATGTCTATTTCTTTTACCAAATTAGGGAAGTTTTCTTTCATTATTTTTTCAAATAGATTTCCAATTGTTTGCTCTTTCTCTTCCCCTTCTGGCAACCTTAAATGAGAATGTTGGACCTCTTGAAGTTGTTCCAGAGTCTGCTTATACTATGCTCATTTTTTTGGTATTCTTTTTACTTCTTGTCATTCTGCGTAGTTGTTTTTTGCTTCCTTATGTTCCAAATCATTGATTTGATTCTCAGCGTCATCCACTGTACTGTTGTTTCCCTGTAAATTGTTCTTCAATGAGTGCATCCTTTGTTTCTGACCGGATCTTTTTTGTGCTGCTGAGGTCTGCACTAAGTTCCTTGAACATCCTTATAACCAATGTTTTGAACTCTGCATCTGATAGATCACTCATCTCCATTTCATTTAGCTCTTTTTCTGGAGTTTTGATCTGTTCTTTCATTTGGGCCACGTTTGTTTGTCTCTATTTTGGCAGCCTCCCTGTGTTTATCTCTCTATATTAGGTAGAGTTGCTTTGACTCCATGTCTTGGTAGTGTGGCCTAATGTAGTAGGTGTCCTGTAGGGTCCAGTGGCACAGCCTCCCCTATCACCCAAGCTGGGTACTGGAGGTACACCCTTCATGTGGGCCGAGGACACCCTCCTCTTGTTGTTGAGCTTTGGTTGCTGTTGGCAGATCAATGGGAGGGATTTACCCAGGCCAATCAGCTGCAAGGACTGGCTGTGACCACCAACCACCACCTTCCATGGAGGATCAGCTGTGCAGGGGCAGGGTGGTGGTGTTTTGACATGGTCTGTAGCTGTCCACTGGGTGTGCTGGTCCTGGGGTTTCCCAGGTGATGCAGGCCAAGGCCAGCCCCCACCTGTGTTTTGCTTTGGTCACCCTGCCTGAGCTATAAAGCAATCTGAGATGGCTGCTACTTGTGCTGGGCTTGGAGATTTCTGGGTGAAGCCAAGCTGTGAATCTAGTCTGGCTGCTGCTAGTATCTGGCCTGGAGCTCAATGAGGCCAGCTGTTGCTTGTTTAATAGGAATTAGGAAGTTGTAAAGCATGAGCTAAGACAGGGGTCTCAAACTCATTTTTACTGGGGGCCACATCAGCCGTGAGGTTGTCCTCAAAGGGCCGGATGTAATTTTAGGACTGTATAAATATAACTACTCCTTAACAGTTAAGTGAGAGCTTGTCGCTGATGCCGGGTAGAAACAAGGTACCAGGCCGGAGAAAACAAGGTGGAGGGCTGGATTTGGCCCTCGGGCCTTGTGTTTGCCACTTGTGAGCTAAAACCAGCCATTCATGGCTGAAAAGTCTCTTGGATGGGCCAGGAATTTGGGTGGAGTGGAGTCTCTGGGGACCTTCAAGGTGTGTCAAACAGTGTTAGTCAGGTTGATGGAGTCACGATATGGCACCAGCTTGCTGGCTCTGTGGGGGGAAGACTCAGAAAAGTGACAATGGCCTCTGCTCACCTTGATGCCAGCCACTTCAGTTCCTCCCTGTGTGCCACTAGTGCCTTTCAAGCTGCTACCCCGGTGCTGGAGCTCAGAGGGAGTGAGTCTGACTAGGTGAGTCTATGTGTGGGTTCTTTAAGAGGATTTGCTTGAGGCTCTAGCAGTTTCTCCACCAACTCAATCCCTGCTGGGTTTTGTAGCCAGAAGCTATGCGGATTTACCTTCCTGCTACTGGAACCCTGGGCTGTTGGGCCTGGTGTGGGGCTGGGGCTCCTCCCTCCCGAGGTATCCCTCCCAAATTTTTATCCACCATACATGAGAGGGACCAGCCCATTCCACATCTGCGTCCTTCCCGCCAGCGTGCATGGATGTGGTTTCTTTAATCCGTAGTTGTCAGGCTTCTATTCAACTTGATTTCTGAAGGTTCTGCATGATGATTGTTGTCAATTTTAGTTGCAATTTTGATGTGGTTGTGTGAAGAGGTAACCTATGTCCGCCTACACTGCCATCTTGACCGGAGGTTCCATTGGGTAGTCTTGCACTTTGAATAAAACTTTTGTCTATGCATGATTTGATTCTAGTACTAGCCATTTGGTTCAGTGACAAATATTGAATCACTAAGTTATGCAGATCTTCCAAATATTGACACATTTCATGTTACAGTGCAAAAAAAAAAAACAAAACCCACACACATTTGTTAATGTCATTACCAATCTCATTAAAATTGAGAAGCTTTCAAACTTACAGTAGCAGATAGAAATTTTCCAAAATCTAATTTTCATTTTAAAGTTTTAATTTTATCATTGGTAACAAACATGAATAGTTTTTTTCCCCCTTTGAAGTGACAGGCTTACTCCATCCACTTTCCAGAAAATGTATGCCAAATGTCCAAGTCTGAGCTTTTTTTTGTCATTTGTTGTTTTAAGTAAAACTAGTGTTCAGTAAAAAAGTGACCTTCGGCTCACAACTCGGCCTCGTGAGTGCTTTTTCTTGAGATAATGATCACTCTTCAGTCAGTAGCAGACATGCTTTACATACACTTCCCATTCACCACACAGAGTATGAAGACACGTACTCAAGGGTTACAAGTTAATAAAATTAATAAGTTTACTGCTTCACCAAGGAAATTTCTAAGTGAAACTGGCCCTTTCCCTCCTTCCTTCCTCCCTTCCTTCCTTCCTCCCTCCCTCCCTCCCTTTCCTGTGCATGAATCCTGGCAGAGACAAATACAAGGACTGCCGGTACAGTTGGGAGCCACGCCTTGATCCCCACTGGGTGTGCCAGCAGCCTTACCCACTGCTGCTCTTGCATCATCAGCACACATATCAGCAAAGTGAAAATGGCAAGTAACAATTTAGTATTAATATGAAAATGACTTTTGCCTTGTGGATCCCCTGTAAGGGTTTTGGAAACCCCCAGAATCTGTGAATACCACCTTGAGAACAAATGAGAACTGACCCACTCAAATTAAAGAATTAGAATAGCCATGTTTACTTTCCTTTTTAATGACTTTTCTGAGATATCACACAAAGGTTGTAATATGCTTTCAACAAATATCCCATGGAAAAAAATGAAAGCCAACTCCATTTGTGGTACTATTTGCTTTACTTCCAAAAAAAAAAAAAAAAAAAAAAAAGGCAGGGGAGAGGGAGAAATAAGAATGGGGCAGGCCCACGGGAGCGCATCAGGCATGTGGAGTCATCCATCACGCGTGTCCTGGGGGGCAGACACAGTCCTGGGACTGTGAAGGCGAGGGGCGCTGGGAACGCAGGGCCCTCTGTCACCTCCCCCCACACAGTCCCACCAGCCACACCACGACCCTGCGCACCACACACACACTCACACCACACACAAGCAGACGAATTTCATACAACATAAATGGCAAGCCCAACCACGGTTATACTTGTGCAATACATGCAGCCACACCAAAGCGACACGAAAATCCCAACAGTTGAACACTCCACCTCATTGTGCTCAAATCCAATTCATGCTCCTTTATAACTGTGAGTCAGAGAGATTCAACGGCCATACACCCAATAACAGTTTCACTCAAACTATCAGTACGGCACATAAAACCTCTGCTGGGCCACCACGCGGCCACGTGTGCATAATGCTCATAAGGTGAGAGCATAGTGTGTAGAGACTGGCCAACCTAGGTTCCACTTCCAGTTCTACCACTTGCTGGTTCTGTAATCTCAGGAAAATTATTTCACCTGTCTCAGGCTTCGTCCTAGGAAATGGAGATAATTCCTGCCTTGTAAAGCTCACGTGAGAATGACATAATATAACCAGACAAGTGACAGCATCTTGTCTGGGCAGATGTGCCCTGGGGATCCAGTTGTAACTGCCACGTGTGGTTTTTGTCACCAGAGGATCCCAGGTCTCCACAGTGTCTTTGGGGGTTACTAGAAGAAACCAAGCCAGAAAGGCCAGGGTTCTTGGAAAGGATCCCTGAGGCAGGCGCAGACTGGGAAGGTATGGGGACGTGTGTGCAGCTGTGCAGCATCTGGAAACCCATGAGGCCCGGCCACCCAAACGTGCTCTGGGTGAGGTGGGCACCTCCTGGTCTGAGAGATCAGATCAGAGCATCTGATCTCTCCCAGGAAGGAAGATAAGTGTTTCCTGTATACCAGCCCTCCTCTGTGCTTCTTTCACACATATTTAATCCTCACAACAACACTATGATTGAGTCACTGCTAATGGTATTCTAATTGCAGGATATTACAGAAACTAAGATCCCAGTTTACCCCCTATTAAGCGGAAGGCCTAGGACATGAGGGTAGGCAGCCTGGCTTCAGAACCATGTTCCTAACCCCTGCTCTACACTGCTCTCCTGGGGACCCTTCCCTTCCCTCCTCCTTGGGCTCTGCCAGGACTCTGATCCCAGCTGTCTGCGCTGGAGCTCAGCCAGCTCCAGCTGACCCTGTCCCCTCTTCCGACTAGCTCCCTGACTGCACCCTGGGCCAGCCCATGGTAAGAGGCTTATCAAGCATGTGGGGGGGGACAGATAAGGAAGGGCCCCTGCACATGGCCTTATCCAGCCCTGCCATCCCCAGCTGCTGGGAGTTGCGTGGAGGAACCAACAGATGCAGCCCCACCCAGCCATGCACCACCCACGCCTAAGCCTAGTGTCAGTGCCCATGATGTCATGATTCCCTGTGATATCATAATTTGTAGTGACAGAATTGCTCTGTCCCTCCTTCAAGTCTGAAGGTCTTACTTAGGTGAGATTTGGGGAGGTAGAGTCAGACAGGAGCCCTACTCAGGCTCCAGGTCAGCAGGCCAGGTTGGGTAGACTGGGCAGAGGGGGTATCACAGGATTCCCCCCAGGTAGATGGCTATTTTGGGTATCTGCTGCCCCACTTATAGCCACCGCTCTTCCTGTCTTCTCAATCCAAAGAGGCTTTGGGTCTGACGGGGGTAGGGGCTGTGGGAGGAAACTCCAGGCCTGCTGCCCGTGACTCTGGGGATCAGCCCCTTGCTCCCCACAGGAGGGCCTGAGCCTCAGAACCTGGGGGTCCCAGGGAAGAGGGGCTTTACATTCCATCCCTTGGAAAAGCAGTGAGGCACAGAGGGTTTATAAGGATGTCCGGACAGATGGACATAATCAGACCCGCTGTGACAGTCACACATGTCAGCTTGCTGACACAGTCTATGCTCACAGCCGTGCACCAACACTGACACATATCAACAGTCATTCATTCTCACAGCCGTGCCCTTGGCCACACAGTGGCCACAGGCAGAAACATGTTGACCCCCAGTGAGAGAGCAACAGTCCCATTGCCGCAGGGCCCATGCAGAAGAGCAGGAACCCCTTTTCTTTCGTGGCTGTCTTCCTAGAGATGAGCCCGACTCCAGCACACTCACAAGTGGGGAGGGTATGGGCTCTCATTTCACAGGTCCTGCAACCCCCAGTGGGGCAGGAGCTGGAGGAAAAGCCATCCCTCCTGCAGCCCCTCCTGCCCTCTCCAGACCCAGAAAGGGAGCACCGAGGAAGCGGTGCTGCGGCCTCCAACACTGCTGCCAGCCCCAGATTTGGTGATGGCCACTCCCCAAATAACACCAGTCGCTGGAGGGACTTGGGTCGTGCCAGGGCACCACTTCCTCCCTTCTGGCTTCTTTTCCTGTGAATTGGGACAGTGGGTCTCTGCAAGCTGGGTATTAGGAACCTTGAGTGGCCTAGACATTGGGCACTCTCAGCACAAAGCCCCCTGGGCACTGGGCACTGGGTATTGGGAAATCTGTGTTTTGCGTTTTTGACAGCATGGGGAGCTCTGGCACCCTTAACATTGGGACTTCTGGACTTTGGGATCTCTAAGGTATTTAGGTGTCTGGCCATTGAATGCCTGGATATCAGGGCTGTCCCCTCAGGCAGGGCCAAAGTCAGTGTTTCCACCTGTGTGCCTAATTTTACCTGCAGCCACTGAGGTCCAGCCTGGAACCCTGCTGTGGGCCCAGTGGTTGACACATGCTGCCCCCGTGGGCAGGGCCAGGGAAAGCACAACGGGGTGTCCTGATGGAGTACATGGAGCCCTGGGGGCAGCTCTTGGATCTAGAACCAATCTAACTTTCTTCTTCGCATTGGGACAGGGGAGGGAAGGTGCCAGGCACTGACCACTGTGCTCCAAGTTCAAGGGAGGAAGAACCTGACAGCCAAGCCCAGATGGGCCACAGCCAATCATGTTTTCCAGCTCCTGGGGTTTCAAGGAGATGGAGACCACTGGTGAAACCAGGCTGCAACTCAGTGTCCACCCTTCCCCCATTTCTCAGCAGGGCCCCTCAGCAACCCTTCACCGAGGTACCCAAGGCTACCAGCTCCTGCAGTGTCCCCCAGAAGTGACCCACATCTGGCCTCATCCCTATTTCCACCAGATGCACACCTGCACTGATTCTGAGCCCCAACAGAGGCCTCGACTCCCTGCAGGTAGAAGACAAATGAGGAAACCAGCCAGCACTGGGGAGCTGAGGTTGGGTGCAGTCCTCCAAAGAAACAGCACTGGAACGGGGATGCCCTGAGACACTCGGCCAGCAGTGGGCGGGGCCCAGCCAGCTGCCTGTCCTCCTGCCACCCTGCCTCAGACCAGAGCAGGCCAGATATCTGACCCCAGTAGTCCTCCCGTCTGTACCCAGGCTTGATCCCCCCTACTATACATACATGCCCTTCTCACCCCCTGAGCCAGCTGGCCCACAGCCAGCTCTGATCTGGGCTCAGCCCAGGCCTGACTCCCTTGGGGCCTCGTTCTGGTCAGGGAAAAAACAGCTGCTCCAGTCCCTGTTTCGTAGAGATGGCTTTTCAAACTAGAATCTTTTCTCACAAGCCTCTTGGGATTTAACTCACCGTGTGGTTTCCTGAAACTTTCTGGATCATGATGGGCAAAATACAACATCCATAAATATACTTTGTGTTATGTCATCTGTTTGTCTAGCAAAACCCTCATGGGCAGTATCTCTAACTTCCCTAAACATCACAGGGATAATCTCTTTTCCCCACCCCATGGGCTAAAGTGCTAGGCTGCCTCCCTGACCTCAGATTAATTCCAAACTCTGTCTTCCTCTCTTCCTGGTAAGGCCTCAGAAGGCTGGATCCTGAGCACCCCACCCCCAGCCTGGCCTGAGGGACTACTGCGGGTCCTGATCTGAGTACCCCCCAGCCTCCCTTGTATAGTATCTTGAGGTATGAAGTGGGAAGCCCCACTTTCCCTGGGCCATGACAATTTTTAGAACCTTCACTGACACAGTGCCCTCTCCTCCCCACCTCCCCTCCCACCCTCAGTCAAGGGGGAAGGAAGCCATCACCACCCCACCACATTCTCCCTTCTCCACACTCCAATAAACGGGAACCTCTTCCAACAGCTTCTTTCCTGCCTTCCTGTGTGGTGGCCGTTTTTGACAAGCCTCAGGAGGGAGGGAGAGATCAGAGGCTGAATTTATGTCCTGGCAGGAGAGGAAAGGAGGGCTCAGATCAAATCTGCCCGGTTCCCAGAGCTGGGCACATCCACACACCACCACACAAAACTGCTGCGGTGCACGCAGTCACTCTGCCATAGACCTGCCCACGCAGACCCACAGACACAGCAGACCGCTCAGGCAGAGGTGCACGCACACACACACAGCACCTACAATTCATTCATAGGCGATGACAAATCCCGAGCAAGCTATGCATACTAGGTCTGGGGACAAAGTGAAAATGGAAATCTTGCTGATGGGACCAGCCTCTCTTCCCAGATCTGATCAAGGCTCCAACATGAATGGGCTGTCAATTCTAAATAGTAGGGCCCTGGGGACATCGGTGTTGTGCACACTGTATGGTCTGTGCCTGACACCAGCAGCTATCGTCCTCAGTGCCTCCAACTGTGAATTAATAAAGGGAATCTCCCTCATCAACTGATCTCATTCAAGTTTGGCACATGTGCCTCGGCGGCTTCTTCTTCTTCTTTATTATTTTATTAATTTATTTCTAGAGAGAGGGAAAGGGAAGGAGAAAGAAAGGAAGAGAAACATTCATTGCGAGAGAAACAGATCTGTTGCCTCTCACACGCCCCCAGCTGAGGACGTGGCCGGAAACCCAGGCACATGCCCTGACAGGGAATTGAACCAGGAACGTCTGCGTTTGCAGCACGATGCCCAGGCAGAGTGTGCCGCATCTCCTTGAAGGCTGGTTGTCCCCAGGGAACAAATAAAACATGTTTCCTGGCCAGATAACGGTGAGGAACAAACTCAGGGTGCAGAGGGGAGCCCATCTCTCCAGGTGGTCCCTTCCCAAGCAGGTGCCCCTCAGGAAGGGACAACAGTGTTTGTTCTGACGGCCAGTATTTACTGGCCCTTCTCCCCAAAAGCTGGAGGCTCTCACAAGGTAAGCAAAAGGGGGAGCCCCTTTCTATCACTGCCAAGCATCTCTCCCAGAGGCAGCCTGCAGCAATGTTTCACATGGAAGTATCTGCATTTCCTTAGCTCGTCCTCTTCAGTTCTCTGGGGAGGAAACTGAGGCTCGCCAAAGCTCCTTTTGGCAAAGTCTTCTTTAGCTGGTATTAGAACCCTGGCCTGTATCCCCAGGGAGGGGAGAAGGGGCCCAGGTTTGTGTCTGCAGCCCATGTAACACAATGGCCAGAGTAGGGTTGACCAAGCCAGTGGTCAAATGAGGGTCCCTGGTGAAAAGATTACTCCCAAACCTCCAGTTCTGAGTAGGACCCAGCCTTACCCAGCTGTGCCCACAGTCCCTAGCGGCGCTGCTCCAAAGGGAATGGAATTTGCTCTCACTTCTCTCTAGGGGGAACGCAGGCGCAGAAGGCTGGGGGCTTGGCAGGCTAACTTGAGCCACAGCCCCCCAAGTGCCCCAGGCCTTCTGGCTTCATTCCAGCCTAGCCCGGAGGAGACGACATCTGCTTTCTCCAAGGGCCCCAGCTGGAGGGCAGAGAGGCAGGGACGAAGAAGGGGGCTCCTTTGTGGGGCCCCCTCCCAGGGGTTAGAGGGGATCAATCATCTGAAAGCTGGAGCGACTTGTAATTTTATTCCCTGGGAGGAGGAGCCTGAGAAGTCGGCCAGGAAGGGTGGGGATGCGGGGGGGGGGGGGGGGGGGGGGGGGGGGGGGGGGGGGGGGGGGGGGGGGGGGGGGGGGGGGGGGGGGGGGGGGGGGGGGAGGAGGGAGGGTTGGGCAGCCAGGGGAGCTGTTCTGGGAGGGGAGGGACTTGGCTAGGTCTCCCAAACCTTCCCCACTCTCCAAACTTTCACCAAACTCTCGGTCCCCGCCTCCCCGAAACCAAAACACAAAAAGCTCTGGAGGAGCCGAGAGCAGCGCCGCGGGGCGGGCGGACTCGGGGCGGCACTCAGCCTCTGGAAGCTGATGCAACTTTCCCTTTAAGAAAGCCACCTGGGCGCACCGCGGTGCGGACCCAGCACGCCTGGGCCAGGGGCTGCAGCATGGTAAGGGGGCTGGGGGAAGGGGGCGCTGCAGCCCGCACCTCTGCCGGTCCTGCTGTTGGTCTGGGTGTTTGATGGCTCCTCGGGATTGAGCCCCAGGACGTGTGTGCGCGTGTGCGTGTGCGTGTGTGTGTGTGTGAGAGAGAGAGAAAGAGAGAGATCGCACATGCATGCAGGCATCTGTGGCTAAGAGTGTGGGTGCACACACGGGAATGTCTGTCTCGCCGCTAAGGTCGGGGTAGGTGTGTGCGTCTGGGTGTCACCGCTGTCACCAAGGAGCCGAAGCAGGCAGGAAAGGAGGGGGGCTGCTCCCGGAGTGGGGGCGCTGCGTGCGGACGCCCGCTTGATCGGGGGTGGCGGGCGCAGGATTGTGCGGGTAGCGCTGGAACCGGTGTGTCGCGATTTGTTTGGGCGCTAGTAGGTCTGCGCACCGGGGGTCTACCGGGGCTGGGAACCGACGGACCGTGTTTGCGCCCAGCGTGCTAGCTCCAGCTTCTCTTCGCACTGCCAGCCACCCTGGCTGCCTATCTAGCCTCTCCAGCCCGCTTGTCTCCCTATCTTCCTGCCCAAATGCTAGCCCTGTGCGGGTTCCCGCGCGCTCGCCAGTCCGGGAAAGCCATGCCAGAGAGTCCGGCGCCCTCTGGCTCTTTGTCCGCGACTCTCGGCCATGGCTTTGGAAAAAAGACTACGGCAATGGAGTTCTTTGCGGGCTGCCACCCTGGGAAGAATCTGTGCCTTCCCCATTCCAACCTTCATTCTGGGTGCTTGTAGGGCGCGCCCGGGAGGCCACAGGTGAGGGCAGGGGCCTAGCAGCCAGAGGCGCCCACCCCAACCGGCACCCTGCACCCCGAAGCCAAGGCCGAGAGGGAGAAGAGACGGGGCCAGGGGCCCGGGCCAGACGGGAGGAGGTTTTACCCGGAGGGCCGGGAGGGTGCTGGAGCCAGCCCGGGGGCGGGGCGAGGGGGCGGGTACCTGGGCGCCCCGGTACTTTTCCACCGCAGGGGGCGGGGGCGGGACCGCCACCTCCTCAGCAGCTGAGAGGCCCACACGTAGTAGCTGATGTAACGTCTCCCACCCCCAACCTCTCACCCCGATAAAAGCAGACGCGCCACGCTTGGAGGAATAGGGGTGCTTCGGTTGTTGCTGCAGCCCCAAAAGCGACCGCACCCCAGCCTGCTGGCTGGGGGCCTCCGCTCAGTCTAGGGGCAGCTTCTTAAAGGAGCCTCTCCTACTTTCGGGCCTGCTCTCCGCAGGCCACGCCTCCTGGTTGGACACTCTTAAAGGAGCCAAGTCCCCGGCTGTCTGAAAGCTCCCACACAAAGCCTGAGTCTATTGCTTTGCTGAAACCAGCCTGATGCTGCTGTGGCTGTTAGATGGTAAAGGTTGGGGGTTGAGGGGTGGAGGAGAGAAGGACCTGGGTGGTTAAAGACTCTCGAAGTGAGGGACCGACAGAAGGTTGGAGAGTGTAGTGGGTGAGGGGACTGGTTCTAGAAAGGGGATAATAGGCAACACTGAGCATGCCCAAATATTTACAAGGACCGCAGAGAAAACGCCCCTTACTTGGCCTATACTGCGACTGCGGCGATACTAATCAGCGCCCAGCCCTAGGGACACAGAAGAATCACACCGCTGCCTGGGAGATCTCTCTGGCTGCTGGGGCACCAGATTTGGACACGCGCAACTGTGACTCAACACTGTGTGACAAGAGTGTTAAGCAGATGTACACAGCGTGCTTTGGGGGTACAGTGGAAAGATTGCAATTGGGAGGCAGAAAAAAAGACTCCTTGAAGATAAAGGCACTGGGACATTTTGAAGATGGATAGGATGTATACAGATTGAAATGGAGACAAGGACGCTCAAGGAAGAGGGAACCACACCAGCAAAGGCATGGAAGCAAGAACCCTCTGGGAATGATGAATAGTCCCACGTGGCCGCAGGTGGCCCTGGGTAACCAATCTGGGCTCAAGGCAGACCAAGGTCCACAGCCCCTGCACTCCCTCCATCACACTGAATGGAGACTATGCTTCCTCTGTCTTTTTTTTTTTTTTTTTTTTTTTTTTAAACGTGAGGTCCTTGAAGTCAGGGAAGAGCCTGAACCCTTTTCATCCCCAGAGAGGACTCCAGGGGCTTGGCCCAGATGGACCCTTAAGACTGACTGACCCGACAGTCCCCTTTGAGGGAGAGGAAAGACTGAGCAGTGAGACTAAAGGTGGGCGGGTCCTGTGACTACCCTCTCACCACCCACCCTTGGGTGGCTCACAGGCAACTCAAATCCAACTTGCCCAACGCAGCCCATCCTCTCCCCACTCCAAACCGGCAGCATTCCTGTCTCTCGGGCTGGTGCTGGCTTTCTCCTGTTGCACCAGCAGAAACCAAAATCCCTTCCTTATTCCTTACTCCCAAAGTCCAATTCATCACTAACTCCTACCAATGTTATCTTACATATTTTTCTCAAATCTGTACACTTTTCCCTACCTCATCATCATCTTCCTAACCAAGCCCCCTCATCTCTGGCCTGGCCTATTCCTAATTGATTTCCTCTCTTCACTTTCTCCACACTGCATCGAGGGGATGTTTTCCAAATGCACATTCCACCAATAGCTCCTCCTTAATTACAACTCTGCTTTAAAGCCTTCAATACATGCTGTCGTCTTCAAGATAAAGACCAAAACCCAAGCCCCAAAAGCCCTGACTCTGCTCCTCTGTCTACCTTCATGTTTGGCCACTTTCTCCCTGGCTCTCTGAGCCACACAACCTTGTGGTCTTTCCTACATTATTTCATTTGCTTAAATCTTTCTTCCTCTTCCTCCCTCACTATTGCCACTTTGCCAAATTAACTCCCTCTGACTCTCAAATATCATTTCCTCAAGGAAGCCCTCTGTGACTCTCAGACAGGAGGTCCACCCCCCACCCTTTAAGGATCTTTCTCCGTCACACCTTTTATCTCAGTCTTTAATTATACACATTTGAGACACCAGTTTCACTCATTCCCCTATCTCATAAGCTGCAGGAAGGCAGAGACCCATGAGTTCTTGGTGCCAGCACAGGTCTAGCCCAGAGGAAGCCTGAAATAAATATTTGTGGAATAAATGAATTGTGGCCAACCTCAAATGCCTGATAAACAGTTTAGGCCGTATCCTGGTGGCTGTGGAGAACTATTGGAGGAAATCAGAGCTTTGGGACTTTGGGAAGATTAATGGATTGGAGGAGAGGAAAGTGTGGAGGACTTGTAGTCAAGTGAAAAATGAAGCAGAAACTTCAGAATTTACAAAGGATTATTAGCCCCATCTTCCAGACAGACAACACTGAGGCTCAGAGGGGTTAAGTAACTTGCTTGAAGTCACATAACCTAGTGAATGGCAGAGCCAGAATTCCAGCCCAGGGCTACCAGGTGCCAGAGCCCAAGCTCTTCATCACATGCTGAACTGCTCATCAGTGGTGGGCTAGGGGCCGGCCTGGTGCCTGGGCATGTGCATCTCCAACATCTAGAAGAGGGCCTGGCATGTCATGGCACTCAGTTGGTTCTTTTTGCATGGAGGGATGGGGCCATTTACCATAAATGGGAGAGGCTGGAGAAGCAGCAAATCTGTACACTGAACTCATTCTAGAGCAGCCACCTTTTCCACAGGAATCTGTAAGCACACTGAGGGCGTGGGCTGTGTTTGCATTCAGTGCTTTGGGACATCCTGAGTGAGAACAATCCTAAATTCCAGCACACAATGTCCTCAATTTCCTCACCTAGCCGGAAGGCATAATTCCTAGTCCAAGAGGTGGCTCTTATTGCCATCTGCTGTTATTAATGTCATCACTGTCATTATTATTTGTTAACTGAAGTGAGACAGCTTTGGGGAAGTCAAATCTAGAGCTTACAGCTTGGAGGGAAGGGTGTGGTGAGAGAGGAGGGCGAGGGTATGATTTTAAGGGAGCATGGCACCCCGCTCCTGACTGCCCCCAGAAAACCAAAGCTGTGAGCAGGGACCTCTTTAGGAGGACACATTGAGAGGCAGAGAGGCCAGGTTGACTGACTGACAAAAGGGAAATGGTTATAAGTCACATCCCCACCTGCTGCAGGCTATGCGGGAGACCTGGTGGGCAGGGCCAAGGCTGATTTGCATAGGCAAAGAGTCCTCCCCCCCAGCCGCGCCTCCCCCCTCCCCGCCCCCCCCCTCCCCCGTCTTTAGCCTTCCAAAGGCTTCCTGGACCTGTGGGGTGAGAGATGGCCATTGCCAGATGGCTATGGGTGGGGCAGAGTGGCACAGAACAGCCTTTGGAGTAGAGTCTGCTATGAGGGTGGGTGGGGAGTCCCCAGAGGCTGAGCCCAGTCCTTCCTGGGACCAGGCCCTGTGGAGGTTGAATGTCCTTGTCCATCTGACCCAGGTTTTTCCTCCTATGAGAGAATCTTTGGGTCTCCCTGAAGGTTGATTCCTTTCCTGTGGCCTGTCAGAAACTGCCCTCTACCATCTGCATCTGACATCACACCTGTATACACCTGCCTAGCCTTGCCTGCTGCCCCTCCAGCTGGCCAGCCCCAAATTGCCTCTTATGTGCATCCTACACGATCTCAGCTGACCCTCATTCCAGAGCCTTACCCGCTTTCAATGCAGCCTACACTGCCTGCAAGCTGAGCACTGTGCTAGGTATTGGGCACAAAGGGGTAAATAAAACACAGATTCGAGCCCTCAGGGGACTCACGGACTCATGGTTGACAGACTTGAAGGCAAATTAGTCTAAGATGAGTCAGTAAAGACACTAGTAGACATCTGTACAAAACAAACAGAAGGAAGCAATTTGTTCATTCTGGTGAGCGAGAAGCTACGGAGAAGAGGTGACATTTGTGCACAGTCTTAAAGGAATTCCACCTGGTATTGGGAAGGTGTTGCAGGCAGGAGACAGCCTGAACACGGGCAAGGAAACATGCCCGCACATGGTGTGTCTGGCATGTCCAGAGCTTATGGTCCCAGTTAGTGACATAACAACAAGCCCTGTTGCCCTGGATCCCAAGCTGAGTGGCACTGGGATGAGGAAGGACCATCCTGGCTGCCTGGGTGGGTTGGGTGGCAGATCCAAACCAACCCCTCTTCAGGGGAAAGGTTGAAGCCATTCACACAGATGATGAAACAATTGGACCCTGTCCAGTTTTGTATTATTTTTTTAAAAATCTTTTATAAAATTGGGCATCTGGAGAGTCAAAAATAGACCTTTGTCCCCTGGGACTCGAAGGCTGGAGACTAAGGACTGCAGGGGAAGAGCTAGGGAGGTGCTGATCCAGGGTCATTGAGAAAAGAGCAAGATGACAAGTGGCCTGGCAGAGGGGTGCCAAGGTGGGAGGGAAGTGCGGCCTGCCAGCTGGTGTCCCAGGCCCTGCACTACCTGTTCCAGAGAGCCCCGAGGGCCACACATGCCTTACCTCTGCCTGCCTGGGCTAGATCCTCACCCTGCTCTCCACTCTCTCCACAGCTCTTGAGGTCCGTGGCTTGAAAGGTGCTGGAAGCAGAGCCTGTGATTGTGGCCTGGGACTCCAGAGCCCCCAGCCCACTGCCACTATGGTGGGAAAAGGTGCCAAAGGGATGCTGGTGAGTACAGGGACCAGACTGCAGGGAGGAAGGGGACATGAACACTCCCCACTCTGGGCCTTCGGCCAGCCGCTTGCCCTATGACGGGAAAGCCGAAGAGGTTCCTGAGTCTGGCACTGCCCGGGCTCCTGAGTGCTAGGGCTGTCCCAGGCCCAGGCAGGCAGGCCCTCACCTGGCTGGTTCGATGGCACTACAGCTCCGGACTCATGGCAGGGCAGATTCCGCCACAGAGCCCGTTGGAGGCAGGAGGCCCACGTCTCCTCTGGTCACAAGAGATACCCTGGAGAGAAGGCTACAGCTCCTCCTGCTGAGATGACAGCAGAACCCCTGGGGCTGTCCTGGGGCGGAGACACCCCACCCTGTTTCCCACCCCCCAGAGCTCTGCCTGACGTAAGGAGTGCTCAGTAGGAGCTCATTAAGGGGTCCTCTGACCCTGGCTGTTTTCTCTGTACTTCCTGTCTGAAAAGTGACAAAGCACATTTCGTTTAAATCCTCTCCTGAGGCCTCTTAGAAAACCTGCCGCTCCCCCTTCCCCAAGCCATGGCCCTTCCTTTGCCCAGTACCTCAGAGCACAGGAGAGATGGTGGGTGCCTTGAAAAGCAGGGTCGAGAGCAGGGCCTGGGGAGGACTTCCGCTCACACTGGTGGACCAAGTAGGGTGGCACAGGCAGCAGGAAGCAGGAAACAGGTGCCAGATTCTACCCCAAGGTCAGTGCTGGTATCTTCTCTCTTGAGATCTTGCCTCAGGGACGAGCTAGACTGGGGCACCTCAGGGGAGGAAGCTAGTGTCTGAGCGTGGCCCGCCCTTGGTGCCTCCCTTTCCCACATCCATTCCTTCAGCTACCTTTCTCATTCACTTAAGGATAGATTGGCCTAGGGTCTCTGCAGAGCCCTCCCAAAACAAAGATTTCTGGGACTCAAACGACTTGATCCAAAGAAATGGTTTGCAGGAGGTTAGCCAGTGGTATTGTTGCAGGAAACATCCAAACCTGTAGGGAGTTTTTCTGGGTTTATCTGAACCAAATTGATGACAATTGCTGGGAAGCAAAATCTCAATGGATGGAGAGATGCTCTGTGGAGAATGGAAGTTTTGCAGCTTATTTTGCACATTACAATCAATGGAAGAGATGCAAGGGGGAGGCCACGTGAAATTCGCTGGTGGTGGATGAGGGAGGCTGGAGGAATGCAAAGCGGGGACATCTCTGAGATTGCATAGAGTGAGACGGAGTTGGCGGGTACAGGATCATTCACATTTACAGCACAGAGAAATATACTCAGGGAACAAGATCGCAGAGAGCAGTGGGTAGCGCCGTGGGGTCCTGTGCTGTGCTGTGATGGTGGTGCCCTGAGTCCTCTGGGAAAGGAGATTAGCATTTCAAAGGTATGTTAGCTTAGATGCAAAACGACAATAGATGGCTCACTTAAGGTCAAGATTGACCTTTGTCAAGGAAGCTACAGACCCAGGAAGCGACTGCCCACCGTGACCCACTTTTAATTAGGAATTTTTATGTTCAGACCATCCCATGTGGTCACTTTTGATCTTAGTGTTTTTCGAGCTGTTAGATAGGATAGATGGTAAACTGAGGCAGGGAGAAGAAAGGAGACCTGTCTTATCCACTAACACAGCAGTCCTGAGCCTGGCCCAACGAGATTGCCAGGTGTTCTGAACATTGCAAGAAATGCCATGTTAACACCTTGAAATTCTATATGTCGTTTTCGCTATCTGTGATAGAGAGCCTTTGAAACTGCATTCATCCCAAGGTCTAGAAGGGGGAAGAGAAAGGGGTCCACAGTGCCCAAGAAGAAGCCCATAGAACAACTTCGGTTAATTGCCTATCTCTGGTCACTGTCTCCTTTTTGAGGGGGTCTCTAAGGCTTACAGAAAGAGCCCATAAATAATTTTGGGTAACTGCCTCAACTTTAATTAACTGCCTTTTGTCATGGGTCTGTTTTATAAGATGATGAACAAGTGGCGTGTGGAGCAAGATAAGGATTCGGGCTAACAGACCCCCACACATACCTATGTGTGGATAGTCATGTCCCTCAGGGGCAGCTGGACAACCTTTACCCATCAATCAATATGTAACTTCTTCACCCCCTTCCTGCCATTTATATAAGTCCTCAAGACAAAGAACCTGATGCTCTTGCCTTTTACCCCTACCTCATCAAGGCCCATTTTCTTCCATGAGAAGGTATCACCGATAAACCCTGCTTACATACTCATAGACTTTCTGATCTGTAATTCTTTACCGTGTCGGCAAGAAGAACCGAGTTTTTCCCCTTGACAGAGCGCTCCATGTAGGCCTCCCCTGAGCTTGTCAGGTTTTGTGTATGGTCCATTTTTGTCCACAGGCTCAGGGCCCTCCTTTGTGTCCCTCAGGCCTGCTCAGGTCTGGCACCCTCCTGGTTGGAACAAGTCTGAATGAACTAAGCTTCTGAAAGTATTTCTGAGCCGTTCTGAACTCTGGGTGCTCAGAATAAGTCAGAGGTGGAGGTCTCATGACCTGAACACTTACTAGGAGTAGATGTTGTGATAGAACCAAGAAAGGCCTCTGCTTTCCTAGAGAAGTCTTGGAATTGCCACGGGCAATTCCAGGAAGTGGGATGTAGCTCTGCCCTTTCCTACTTGAAGATTCTGAAACCCATGAAGCCTAAGAAACCCTCTGCGTACTCCCTGGCTGCCCTTCTTTCCCCGGGGGTGACCCTGAAGGGACTGAGGCAATCAGGCAGGAGGGACAGGGGACCCACATGGGCCATAGGGAGCATGAATCAGAATCTCCCAGAGTCCCTGCCAGATCTGAGCGTCCCGGAGCTGCAGGCTAGCCTGTCTGTGGAAGAGAATGCTGTTTTGGGACTCTGTTCCCAGCACCATGATGTGCCTAAAGATAGCTGGGGCTTGGTTTCCTCGTGCCCTCTGCCCTTTGGCTTCTGCCCGCTGTTGCTTCATTTTAGGCTCATAGCATCTGTCCCCTGGGCATCCCCATAGTTGCTGAGAATCTATTCCTGCCTCTTTTTCAGTTTTGCTGATGACCTTGGGCTACACTATTCTGCTATTTTAGGCCCCACTTTGGAACTGAAGCCTCCTCCATTCAGTGCTTGTCTCTAGGATACGGCCTTTGAGGAGCACCATCTGTCCTAGCTAACCTAGGTAGCTGAGCCGGCACTTTATTACATGCTACGCTCCCCTAATGACACATGGCTAAGGATGCTCCTTTCAGACATGCCCCTTCTCTGGATGCCATGATGGGGCAGGACACAGGGTGCTGAGGGCCATGCATGTAAGCCAGGGGCACATGGACCATCCCAGGCTGGTGGCTTCTGTTGCCAGTTGTGCCCTGGTATGCAGGGAGTGGGCCTCACTGTGAGGATAGTGTCTCCACTTCCTTCCCCCTTTGCTCTAGGTTTGGGTGTGAGGACATGGGACCCCTGGGTCTCTTCAGCATCCACAGACATCCTGTGTCATCCTTGTAGCTTCTGCCCAGTTCTTCATGTGGCAGGTGCCCCATGGAGGAGCAAGCCACTTCCCAGCACGTGCCCAGGCCCACATGCCTGCTGCACGTGTCCCTCCCCCCACTCCCAGCCCAGATGGTTCCTGCCAGGCCAGCTCAGCTGCCTCCCTCACGCCTCAGCAGCTCCTAGGACAGGGCCGTGCAAAACCCCAGCTGGTCAGGGTGCCTCCAAGCCTGGGAGCAGCTGGGATGCTTAGGGGCATTGGGGTGGGGTGGGGTGATCTTTCCATGGACACCTCATACCTCTGTACACGTGTGGAGATGCTGCCTGAGGCTCAGAGAACAGGGAACTGGAGGAGAGGAGGCCAGGACAGAAGAGCCCCACAGGGTCAGCTATAACCCTGCAGCCTCACACCAAGTTCATAAGCTAGTTGACTCAGTCCCCACACCATGTCCGTTCCTCACTCATACGGTATCTTGGGCCTTGCTGATCTTCATTGTTCCCTCCTCAGAACTCACTGGTTGCTTCTCACCGGGAAGATTTGTGATGAATAAGATCAGAGTCACCTGGGCTAGGGCCCTGGGTGCCAGAGCATCTAAATTATCCCAGAAGGCTTTGCAAGCACCTCAGGTTACCTGGGGCTGCCCCACCCTAACCTGTCCTGTTCTGCCTGGACATGAGGGTTTGGATACCTCTTGTCTGCAGCATCCATCCCAGGGCCTGGCACACAGCACATTCTCACTCAGCCCAAGTCCTGGCATGTGGCAAGTCCTCAAGTAGCATAGGCTTGGCACACATTGCCACTCCCTTGGTAAAAGGCCTGTCGCCTTCTGGGCATGCACCTAGCATGAGTCCCAGCATGTGGCAAGCACTCAACTAGTACTGATTTGGTACCCATTGGCCACTTCCTTTGTACAGAGCCTGTCACGCAATGGGCACTCATCTAGTGCCGTACCAGGCATACAGTGGGTCTTCACCCTGCTCAGGGCTGGGCATACATTGGGTCCTCACCTCACAGAATTTGGCACACATGGGGCACTCACCTAGTGCAGGATCTAGCAGGCCACAGGGGCTCACTGGCATGGGGCTGACACACAGTGAATACCCTCTCAACACAGGTCCTGGCACACAGTGGGCACTCTCTCAGCACATGTCCTGGCACACAGTGAGTGCTTTCCTAGCACAGACTTGGCACACTGTGTGTTTTTCCAGCATTGGACTTGGCTCATGGTGGGCACTTGGCTAACACAGATCATGGCACATAGTGGGTACTTTCTTTATATAAGGCCTAGCACCAAGGAGGTGCTCTCCTAGCCAGGACAGCGTAGATGATCAACTAGATGATCCTAGATGTGCAGCTCCCGCCTCCCCAATGACATGGACAATATCTAGATCCAAAGGATAAGGCCCAACCTTCCTCTCTGGACCTAGGACCCTGCCATCCCTTCCCCTTGGTCTCTTTCCCCTTGCCACCCTCCCTGGAAACCACCTACTCAGTCCTGTGCCCACACTTCCCCTCCCTCATGCAGCTTCCCTGCAGCCCTCCTCCCATCCACAGCATGTCAGTCTCAGCTCAGCAGGACCTTCCCTCAGAGTCACAGGCACAACAAAGCCCCTAGACTCCTTGCCCCTCTGGACACATGCCCACTCATATTAAGAAAAGTCAGAGGTGGGGGCTGGGGGGCTCGCCTCCCTAAGTGGGGTTGGAGCAGCTGGATCCCACTAATGAGGCCTCATTACGGCCAGGGCCCAGCTGGGCTGCCGCCGCCTCCTGTTCCATGGCCAGAGCCAGAGAAAGCCATCCAGCCAGGGCTGCCTGTTCTGGGCACCCGGCCCAGGCCAGGGCAGCCAGAGCCCAGAGCCCACCCTGGGTGGAAGTGAGCATTTGGGCATCATGGGTGACTGGGCCTTCCTAAAGCCAGTGGCCCAGCCAGGGCTTTGGCCCTCAGTCTGGGTCTGCAGGAAGTCAGCGGGGTGTGTCTGGGGACATGGCTGCATGAGGCCGGCCCAGTGAGTGGCTGAGTCAGTGGGGTCCAGGGCCGTTCTTAGAGTACTCGCCTGGGCCTAGGCCAGTGTCCATCTTCTCCCCCAAACAGGGATAAAAGCATACCTACCTCGAGAGGCTGTTGGGAGGACTAAATAAATGGGTTGATGTGCAGGGTCCGGCACAAATAACACCCCCGTTTTATTACACAATCTTTTATTAGAAAAGCATGAGCATGTCATTCTGTAACATAACACTGTCACACTCAAGCACACCCTATGACATTTTAGGTGAAATGTTCAAATTAAAATGATAAATTATCACACCCACGTTAGCACCCTCCCAGCCGCACCCATGCAGGCCTCACTTCTGTGGGACGCTGTGTATACAGAGTGCTCGGACAGTGTCCGGCTCCCAGGGGGCACTTAGTCTGCTGCCCTTGTCACGGATGCTCACTGGCTTCGACAGTGAGTGCACATTGTCCCCATCGTACTGATTTATTTAATTTTTTGATTTGAGAGAGAGTGAGAGGAAGGGAGAGAGAAACATCGATTTGTTGTTCCACTTAACTATACATTGGTTGCTTCTCATATGTGCCCTGACCGGGGGTTAAACCACAGCCTCGGTGCACTGGGA
The DNA here is from genome assembly GCA_004027475.1 of Anoura caudifer. Classification (NCBI taxonomy): domain Eukaryota; kingdom Metazoa; phylum Chordata; class Mammalia; order Chiroptera; family Phyllostomidae; genus Anoura; species Anoura caudifer. The sequence goes on along the minus strand of PVKU01003420.1, from coordinate 113,733 downwards.
CTGGTCCGGTCTCCGGACGTTAGGAACTGCACCGCACAGCAGGAGGTGAGCGGCTGGTGAGAGAGCAGAACTTCACTGGCATTACCGCCTGAGCCCCACCTCCTGCCCCTGCTCCATCCGTGGAAAAATCGTCTTCCACAAAAACGGTCCCTGCTGCCCAAAAGGTTGGGGACTACTGCTGAGCTACCTGGCCAGGGCTTTATTATCCCCATTTCAGAGATGAAGAAACTGAGACCAGACACGTTAGGTGACCTTCCCAAGGTTATATATGGTGAGAAGCTGGCAGAGCCTGGGTTTGGACCTAGGCCTATCTGACTGCAGAGGTTTGCCCTTTTTACTTCAATGGCATCCTGCTGTGTGCCCTTTGGAGTCAGCACCCTAACCAAACTCGCAGGAAGCTGTTCTTTACATCGTAACTCAGACACGCTTCCACCTGGTAAATGTTTCTTAAGATCCTGCCATGGGTCAGGCCCTTGGCCAGCCTATCAGTTTCCAGAAAGAACCATGTCTTCCCAGGACCAGGGCACTCACACTTGCTTCCTGGCCACTGGCTCGTGGTGTTTCACCATCAGTTGGGGACTGACCTGTGAGTGTGGCCTCAGAGGAGAGGGACTGGGTGAGTCTGAGTCACACCCCGCCCCAGTCGGGGTTGCCCGTGCGGGACAGTGAGCAGCCCACAGCACCCACTCCCAGAGCAGCACCCCAGGTTCCGGGCAATATAGGTCAAGTCCCCACGGGCCCTTCGCCTGCCGCCCCCTTTGTCTGGACTCTGTGGTGACCATCCTCTTGGTTAATGCTCTCTTTTTTCCGTGAAAGTGCAGCTGACTAGGGCACAGCTTCCTCACACTGTCATCACGTTCTCCTACCAGGATGCCCCGTCTTCTTGCCTGGTCGTGGACCCCTAAGTCTGGGGTGAGGAGACAGCCCCAGGGCCCAGCATCCCCCAACCCATTCTAAGAAGTCTGGATGCTTTGGTAGTGCTCTGTGGGCTGCACCCTACTTCTTCTTGTCCCTTTACCATCTCTAGCATCCAATGGCACCCAACCACCCTACCAGGAGCCCACCAAATGCCAGACCCCAAGGCCCAGCTGGGGGAGAGAAGCGAACCACCCTCTCACTCCCTGCTGAGCTCACTCCGCCTCATTCTATGGCTGTGTGTGTGTTGTTGTTGTTCCAGTAACTTGCTGGGAACAAGGGAAAAACACAGCGAACCCCATGCCTCACTCTAGCTCTGGAGCACCCTCGCTGGGCTGCATGGGGACTGGCCCGAGGGGGAGGGCCCGGGAGGGGGTAGGCAGAGCTTCGGGAGGAGATGAGGTGAAAGTAATTGCTGCTGCCCAGCCGGCAGTGGAAGAGGCAGGGGATGCAGCAGTGTCGTCTGGAGCGGGCAGAGGTGTGAATGAGTGGTGGCGGGGCACCCCTCTCCAAGTGCTCACCTGGGATGGCTGCAGCTGGTGGACCTGGGGCCCCCTCCTCCCCAGAGCAGGTCAGTCACCTTCCAGAAGGTTGAGCCCTCTCCCTGGTGCCAGGCAGTCTGGGAGGCTGGGCTGGGGGTGGGGAGAGGGGCTGAGTGATCTGTGCCAGGGAGGGGCAGGCACAGCCAGCGAGTGAGACAGACACTAGCCAAAGTGACCCAGAAAGTTGCGACTGTGCAAAGGAGTGCAGGAAGAGTTAGCTGTGTGGTGGGGGCGCGGGGGAGGGGGGTGGGGATGTGAGGGTTCCCCCAGCCCAAGGACCTGCTGAGAATCTGCTCTGTGTATCAAAGCTGCATTGTCCTAGCTCCCGGGGAGACAGACCGGAGGTGCCCAGGAATTGTACTAATCAATACAGCCCCATTGTCTGCCACGGCAGTTACTCCTATGGGGAGAGTGGGTGAGGGAGCAGGGGGACATGGTACATGGACTCAGCGGTGAGGGGGGGAGGGGGACCCAGCGAGACTCTTAGCTGGAAGGGTAGAGACCCCATGGAATGTTCACTGGTGTCCAGGACAAATGTCTGGGTGGGGTGGGTGCTGGTGTGCTGTCGTCCCTGGAAGCGAGGGATGGGCAGGGCTGTCAGGCACTACGGGGCTGCTGACAGCAAGGATGAGAGGACCAGGAAAGCCACGCTCCACCTGTAGGGCACCCTAACTTGACCTTCAGAAGGCAAGAGAAGGAATGTCCTCCGGAGACATGTGGGTTAGTTTGGGGAGAAACATGCAGAGCTGCCCAAAGATCCCAGGACTGCCAGGGTCAAAACCCAAAGCCACTGTCCAGAGTGCCAGCCCACTGCCAACCAACTGGGGTGGAGGTGCCCACAGCTGCCGCAGCAAGGGGCAGGCTGCTGGGCTTCTCTAAGGCAGAGGTAGGACCCACCCAGTGTCCCCCATTCCTGCTCCCCAAGGCCTGGAGCGGAGCCTGGCATGCCTGGGGCGTGTGTCCTCCGTTTGCTCTTCGAAAAACTGGCAGGTCTCTCTCTGCCGGCCGTGACTCTGGGTGAAATAGCACAAGGCATGGCCTTGCCTCTCTCACCTGTTACGTGAGAGCCTGCACTCCTGGTAGGTGCCTAGAGGTTACTCTGAGGGTGTCCTTGAGGCAGGAGGCACTAATCGCCCCTGTGCGCTGACTGAGCCTGAGGTACATTTTTCCACGGTCCTGCTCCTCTGGCTGTGACCCTGACTCTTTCCCATGTCTGGATAAGAGAGGCCGGGGGGAAGGACCGTAGGTCCCGTCATTGTAGGACAGGTACTACCCACAGGCCAGCCGGGCCCCTGGACTGATGGGAGAGAACTTGGGGAATAAGAACTGAGGGGTGTGAGGAGGTCACGGGTTCCTCTGAGGCAGCCACAAATTACTGCAATGTCTGTTCTACTTAAACTTCCCCCTGGGGCTCAGAGAAGGTTGCCAGTGATCTGGATTTGGCTCAAGGTCGGTCTGGGATGTAGGGTCTTGCCCTTCTCCTCCATAAAGTTTGTCTTGGATGGACTTCATCCCATGAGCAAATACTGGGGCTGCAGAATCCCAAACAAGCAGCCTGCTGGGTCCCAGGGGGCCCGCCCAGCCAGGCAGCTCCAGGATTCCTCAGTGTCCACTGAGAGCAGGAGGAGGGAGCTCACAATTCACAAAAATATCCAGTGGACACTGATCGAGCAGGGCGGGAGTCAGGAGCCAGGGCAGAGCTGCAGCCCAGGGTGGAAATCAGGGTTCTCTCTGAGTTGTACATGGAGAGAGGAGGGGTCCATCCTGTGGAGGTAGTGGTCCCCTCTGAGCTCAGGCTTTGCAGCTGTTTCCTCTTTTAAGCTTTTCTGTAGTGTCCAATTCATGTGTGTGTGATAAGCTTATAATGCTTTTATAATTGGAAAGAAAAGCAATGACATTTTTAAAAGTCGTCAAGAAAGCTAGTGGGAACTAATGGAAAACACAAGAGTCAGAAATAGCAAAATTGCAGGCAAGACAGAGCTGCAGAACACTAGGTCTACTGAGGTGGCCGAGTCTCTCCCCCCGCCCCCCCATTTCATAGATAAGGATGCTGAGATGCTGAGAGTGGAAGGGACTTGCCCAGGGTCACTGGGGGAACAGGCTGCAGGATGCTAGGGTTCTAACCTCTGGTGCAGGGTCTCGCCCTGCCGAGCCCAGGACAGAGTGGGAGATCCGGATTCTGCCCTCTAAGCTGAACAGGCTTAATCCCAGAAGCTCATCTGGAGCAGTGAACATGCCGGGTGGAGGGCTAAGGGAAGGACTTAAGTGCCTGGTTGGGGTGGGTGGTTGTTAACCCAAGACAGGTCACAAGTCCTGTGCAGGGAAGGACACTTCAGCCTCGATGACTGTTTCTCTGGGGAAGTGGCATCTGAGGGTCCGATGTGTATGTGTGTGTATGGTGGGGGTCACTTTAGAAAGAGAGCACCAAAGCCTACATTCTGCTTGGGGGAGCTCAGTTCTAAGGCCAGGTAGTCCCCATTCTGGAGACCACCCACCAGGCCAATGCTGGGGGAGTCAGGCAGGAAGGTGGGGGCTGTCCAAGAATCCAGAGGGGGAAAAGTGCCCACCCAGAGGGCCCCCGGACAACTAGGGTTTAACTCACCACCAAGGTGTAAGCAAGGGAGGAAGGGAGAGCAGTGGCGGGCAGGCAGGGGGAGACAGGTGATGGGCAGGAGGGGCCTGGAGCCCAGCCAGTGGGTGGTGCAGGGTCGGATCAGGCAGCCAGGCCCCCAGTCTGGGCCAGACCAAGAGCACAGAGGTGTCCTTTCGTGGGCCACTTCACTGACAGTAAATAGCAGCGACACAGCTGTCTACCCAGCAGATGAAAAAATGAGAGGTTTAGGTCGGGAAGATTATACAAGGAGATGAAAGCTGTGCAGCCTTGAAAAAGGCTCACCAGCCTTGCACTCACTAAGGGGAAGGAAGTGGCAGGAAGCCCCCAGAGGGGGGTCCAGAGAAGGAAGGGAAGGAGAGTTCTGGGAACCATCCCCCACCCCCCAGCCCAGTGCATTTTAGAGATCCTTTCCTCTGTGTTCTTGGAGAAACGTAGACGTGCTCTGTCCTCCACTGAGGACCAAGCCCTCACCAGCCAAGATACCTGAACACTCCACGTGACTTGTGCTGGAACTGCAGTCAGAGTACCCACTGCAGGCAAGGCTTCCACAGCCGGGTGTCGCACCCACAGCGGCCGCCGTTGAGGCACCGTAGTGCGAAGGCCCAGGGCAGGAGAACAGACGTGGTGCTGCTCCTGCTGGGAGCTTCTTGCACCACTTGCCGTGTGTCATTTCACGGACCTCCAACTCCTTCCGCACAGCAGACCCCTATAGTGGGACACTTCCCGCCAGAGCGCCACCCCTACCCCTAGACCCAGGCCCCTGTCCTGGGGGCTCTGGCCTCCCCACGGGGCACCTGGCACAGCTCAACTGGTCAGGGCATGCTCAGCGCTGTGCCGCTCATTAACTGGGTGCTCTGGCTCTTGAGGGCTCCATCCAGCCACTGCCCACAGCTCGTGGCCAGGGGCATCACCGCCCTAACAGTCCCCTCCATGCCAGGGGAGGAGCAGGCCACAGAGATCCAAGTCCACTCCTGCCGCACTTGGTTGTGGGGGCTGGGGCCCGCAGAGGCCTCAGGCTTGAAGCCTCGGGTGACTCTCGGTCTGCTGGGGGCCTTGCCCTTGCCCTGTCCGTGAAGCCATCCTGGGCCCTTGGTTGTCTCTCTTACAGCTGTGACCGCTGCTCGGTGACCCCACCCATGCACCCTGCAGCTGCCACAATCCCCCATTGTGCCCCTGAGTAAACAGGCCTCAGACAGAATGAAACTGTTATTGTAGGGTTGGTATATAGGAGCCCTGTTTGGCTGGGATTTGTTTGGGGGTGGATGAACTACCCCAAGCAAGCCTCACACCCTCTGAAAAAATGCCTCCCTGACCCTGCAGTATTGCTAGGCCAGTCCCAAAGGAGGCCCTGGGAGGTGGTGACAGGCTTAGGGGCCTGTCTGTCACAGAGGGCACACTTGGGCTGCGAGCCAAGTGGGCCTTCAAGCCACCGCCTCAGGGTGGCCGTCCCTGGTCTCATCCTGCCCCCACCTCACCCCCCTGTCCGCCTTCATATTCCTGTAACTTGGGAAACTTCCCACTGTCACCAGGTTGGAGTTGCATATAAAAATTATATATGCAAATTGTATTTGCATATCTCATCAATGGCTCACTCCTCACTAGACTTCTAGCTTGGAGTGGGTGGCGTGTCTGTTTACTGGTGAATTCCTAGTGCCTGGTCCAGGCCTGGCACCCAGCAGATATTAGTCCATCTCCCTGGTTGCATGAATGAATCAATGAATGAAAGAACACCAGCTCTGTCAGCTTGCCAGTTGCTCTAGCTACTTCTTGAAGGAGACCCCACAGTTCCTAGGGCTGTGCCCCAAGCCTCCCAAAAGGGCATGAGGGTCAGTGTCTCTGCTGGGGACCATGCTGGATTGGGCACACAGGGCAGTCGCTCCACAAGTGGGCCTGTGCTCTAGTACCCATGGTGTGCAAGCCTAGAGGGACCAGATGTGCCCAGTGTGAGGGACGCCCAGCTGGGGCCCTCACCCGGCACGGGGGACCTGCTGTGTCTGCATCCCTAGTGCCTTTCCCGAAGGCCCCGGTCTGCATGAAGCCATCCCTCCCCTCTGCCTTTGTCAGTCGGTGTCAGGGTCCGACTGCAGGTCGGAGCATTAGGCCTCTTTGTTTGTTGGACAGCGTGACAGTTGTCCTTAAATATGTCTCTTTCAAGATGAGGGTCAGTGCCACTGCTGGTTTTTCCTCAGAGGCCACGCTGCTCTGTCCCTGATGCTGGGCGTTCTCTAGGCACTCCTGCCTGTTTCTCTCAGAACAGCCCATCTCTGCGAGGCTGTCTCTGTCACTCAGGGACTCTCTGTGCTTCTCTGCTGGTGACTCTCGTGGTCCCTATGTCTCTCACTGAGACCCCTCTAACTCCTCAGGCTCTGGCTCAGGGTGGCTTGATCTCCTGCTTACCTGGGCGGTGGGAGGGGAATGGCACAGGGAGAGCACATTCACACTTAGAAAGGGTCTTGCTCAGCCAGTTCCAGCTGTGGGGCAGGGCTCCCAAAGGGGCCGCCCTCAGTGAGGCTTCAGGCCACCCGGCCCAGGCCTGCAGCTAGCTCCTCAGGCAGCTGTGTCATCCTTCCTTTGGGGCAAATCCCCTCATCAGCCGCCCCTGACCAGCCCCGTTCTCCACAGCTTCCCGCTCTCAGCTCAGAGACCCTTTCCTGGGGTCACGCCCTCTGTTTCCTCTAGCAGAGTCTGTCTCCAAGTCTGGCATGGTGCCTATGACTCTGGTCTCCTCCCCCAGCACATGGCCAGCACCACCCAGCTCAGGTCAGCTTCCCCAGGGCCCCTCCCCAGCCACAGGCAGTACAGAGGGCTCCACCGGCTCTCCCATCCTGAGTCCCGGAATGCCCTCCCCAGGTCTGGCCCAATGCAGTTGCTCCCCTCTGTCCTCACTCTCCAGCCCTGCCCACCCAGGAAAAAGACTTCAGCTGGGGGAGGGGTCCAGCATCCCTTCCTCTGCAGCCGCCTGTCGTGGGCAGCGTGCTCAGCCTGGCAATGCAGTGGTGATGGGTCGGCAGGGGGGGCTGTCTGGACACAGGCCCCTTTGTGCCCAGCCTGACTTGGCTGCTTGGTATGAAGCTCAGCTATTCCCAGATCCTCACCCAGATGGGAAAGGGGAGGTTTTGGAGAGCCTGGGGCAGGATGGAGTGCTCTCAACTCCAGCTCCCTCTCAGTGTCTCACCTGTCAGATGTTGGAAGTAGCTCCTCAGGTGGACTGGTGACCCCAGCATGGGGTGCTCGGGGGCTGGTGAGTGTGGCCCCACTCAATGCCCTCTGGCAGCCTTCTCCCCCCACCCCCGGCTCCCCTCTTCTGCCAGGCCTGCCTGTAGCTCTTGCCAGCAGAGGGGAAGCCCAGTGTAGGGGGTAGGAGCTTGCAGGGTCCATGGTGTCCCCACCGGGGGAGGAACAGAAGATCAGGCATGGAAGCACAAATGCCTTGCTGATGGGAGCTTCTTTCCTGTCCCCACAGAATGGTGCTGTGCCCAGCGAGGCCACCAAGAGGGACCAGAACCTGAAACGGGGCAACTGGGGCAACCAGATCGAGTTTGTACTGACGAGCGTGGGCTATGCCGTGGGCCTGGGCAATGTCTGGCGCTTCCCATACCTCTGCTATCGCAACGGGGGAGGTACCCAGTGGGCACAGGGCAGGGACTACCCACTTGGATAGAGCCCACCCATCAGGGCCTGGGCCAGCCCCTCTATGGCACAGACTTCACTCCAGACAGGCTGGCCTCTGACCCTGATCTCCTTTGGCCCCATCCCTGGCTTAGATGCCCTTTGCCTAAGGCACAGGCCACCCCTGGCCCTGGCAGCCTGCTGTTTGGGCCTGACCTGCCAGCCTCCTCCCTCAGGGTGAGGAGAGGTGAAGAAAAGCACCCCAACCTCCCAAATTACCCTATCTTCTATCCCCTGTACTTCAATAGCCACCCCCCTAAATAGTTCAGGGACATTTGAGGGTCCCAGGAACTAATCCATCAAATCCCACCGAAACATGGTGTCTCTGGGGCTTGGGTTCTGCTCAAAGCAGACTTTCCGGGACCTCTGTCAAGATCAAAGACAGGCCGTGGGAAGTGTGCCTCAGACCCAGGTTCCCGCTCAGTGCGTGCACACCCTCCTTGGGTCCTAGTCAATCATAAAAGTCTGGCTGTTCCATTCAAAGAAGGAAGAGGGAGGGGTCCCCACCAGGCTGCCCCTGAGCCGGCCCTCTCCCTGCCCACCAGGCGCCTTCATGTTCCCCTACTTCATCATGCTGATATTCTGTGGGATCCCTCTCTTCTTCATGGAGCTCTCCTTTGGCCAGTTTGCAAGTCAGGGCTGCTTGGGGGTCTGGAGGATCAGCCCCATGTTCAAAGGTGAGGACTGGGTGAAGCGCGCGCGCGCGGGCCTTTGGGGGCTGTGCAGGCTCACTCATCTGTACAAACACTGCTAACCCCGCTGGAGCCCTCGTGCTGACCCATGCCTCACATCAATGGCCAAGGCCATGGACACATGCTGGGGTCCATGTTTGGTTGGCCTCCACCCTCCCCCCCTACCACATGGATACACAAAACCTCTTTACTCCCCCGTCTGCCCTTGCCAAGGCCTTGACCTGTCCCTTCTGTGGCCTTCCATGAAAGCCTGCCCATGGGCCCTTTAAAATTAAGCTCACCCTGTTCAGCGAGACATGTGAGGCTGCTGCTGTCCTTGCACCCCCTCCCCCAGGTGTGGGCTATGGCATGATGGTGGTGTCTACGTACATTGGCATCTACTACAACGTGGTGATCTGCATCGCCTTCTACTACTTCTTCTCCTCCATGACACACGTGCTGCCCTGGGCCTACTGCAACAACCCCTGGAACTCCCCGGACTGCGCCGGCGTGCTGGATGCCTCCAACCTCACCGACGGCTCGCAGTCTGCCACCCTGCCTAGAAATGTCTCCCACCTGCTCAACCGCACCCTCCAGAGGACCAGCCCCAGCGAGGAGTACTGGAGGTGAGGCCCCTGTTGGGCCGGGGCTGGGGGGCAAACCTGGTGCCAACCCTCAGCGCCCCCTTTCACCATTAGGCTATAGTCTGCAGGCTCGGGAGGGTGCCTGCGCCGCATTCAGCCCTCTGCTGGGCACCGAGCATGGCAGAGGTGCATGAAGAGGTGTGAGGAGTTCACAGCCTGTTGGGAACAGGCTGACACACCAGAGAATGGTGGGAGATGGGTGACTCGGGGCAGCCTTGTGAAGTAGCCGTCAGGCAAGTCTGCAGAGGAGTGTCTGGGGAGAGAGGGGTGGCTTCCTGGTGAGAAGAACGGTATGAGCAGAGGCCCTGAGGCCCGGAGGAGCAGCAGCCAGTCTTGAGACTGAGAAGAACCATTCTGATGGGAGTAATAAGGATGTGAGTCTTAAGGTGGCCTCGGAGGGAGCACCGGCCTTCCTGGAGAGCTTACAAGAATTAAGCTTAGATTTAACGCTGCAGAACACAGGGGCCGTGGAAGTTTCCCAAGCCTGGCGCCGTCACCCTCCAGCTGTGCTTAGAAAAGACAGCCTGCTGCCGCTGTGCTCTGTGGCCACAGAGATGAGAGTCTCAGAGCTGTCGAAGGGCAGCTGCTGCTGGTGGTGTTCTGGAATGCCGAGTCCCACCCCGGTGGGGGTGAGGGCACAGCAGGACATCCTGGAGGAAATCCCCATGTCCTGTTGGGGGGCACCTAGGCAGAGGGCTTTGAGGGTTGGTGGGTAAGCCTTGCTCATTCACTCCACAAACATTCACTGCATAGCTCTGCCAGGCCCTGGGTGCCCATGGATGTGAATAGCCTAGAACTCCTGCCCTGAGAAGTTCCCCATCCAGTGGGGAGACAGGTAGCTAATCACAACAGGGGCAGGTGCTTCAGCTAGGGTAGGCGCTGGGCCATGGTGAGGGCACAAGGGGTAGCCGTCATTCCTAAGAGGATGGAGGCAAAAAGAGGTGGCTAAGAAGGCGTCTCAGAGGAGGGAGGGAGAGAGAGAAGGGATTGCCAGAGACATGAGCAGGTAGGTACACAGAGGCCAGGAGACGGCAAACTGGAGCCCAGGTTGTGGCAGCAGGGGACGCTGAGTATTAGCCAGGAGAAGCCAGTAGGCATCACATGGTGCAGGGGTGCCCAGGGCAGGCTAAGGCTTGAGGCTTTCTGCACTAGGTGATGAGAGCCTCAGACAGATGGCCGAGGCCCCAGGGACACTTGAAGTCCTAGCAGGTCGATATCCTCTAAGCACAGCGCTGGAGCTCACACACCACAAGCCCAGCTTCCCCGGGCCTGCCTCTGTGCTGGGCCATAAACATTCAAAGGGGCTAAGAGGTTCACTTGAGGTGGAGGGCTCACTGTGTGGACAGCAGGCAGACTCAGTCACTGGATAGGTCATTTCCTGAGCACCTCCCAGGTACCAGGCACTGCACTCGGAGGGGAGACAGAGAGGGCATCAGGACACACAGACATCACCCTCACGGAGCTCACATCTGATGGGGGAACCATGCAAAGAAGTACCCACTTATGTATTCTACTGCATTTGAGGCATGGTGGGAGCTGGGCAACCTGTCCTAGACTGGGGGTGAACCTCCCCAGAAGTTCCCAGATGCACAAAGCCCTACCCACACCTCCAGGGATGTTCCAGAAGAGCTTGCCATGGGGCTGTCTGCCAGGGATCCCCAGCCTGGTGAGGCCACCCAAGGCAGAGCTCTGGGGACTTTATACAGTGCAATCAGAGGGGAAGAAGAAAACTGGTCATGGGTGGGGGGCCCACGGGGTGGCAGGTTGAACTCTACTTCTCAGCCAGGGCTGGAGCCTGGCCTGCCTACCCAGCTGCGGCAGCAGGCAGGAGTCCTGGCCTGCAAGATGTCTTCCTGATGCCCACTTCTGGAGAGCCTGGGAAAATGACCCTTGGGAGGGCTGCCCAGGCTGGCTTGGAAAGGAGGGGGAAAGTGAGCACCCCCATTTCTTAGGCATCTACTATGTGCCAGGCATAGTATCTCATATCACCATCCCTATTTTTGAGACTCAGAGAGTGAAGGTCAGAGGTTATGGCACTGACTAGGCAGCACTGCTGTGTCAGGACATGTGCTCCAAGCCCCATCGGGCTCCTCTTGAGGAGCCCGATGCCTCTTGCCTGGTGGGAATTAGGCCAATGACACTGGGCAGGTGTTCTTGGTCCACACTCTCCAACGCCCCTTGGGAAGCTGCATGATCTCATTGGAGGCCCACAACAACACTATGAACCAGCTTGTGCAGAAATTAGAAAATAGTCCCATTTTACAAAGGGGGAAAGCAAGTCCAAAGAAAGATTAAACAACTCCTCTAAAGTGAGAGAAGCCCCAAGAGCAGGTTTCTGGGCCCCTGTCAGCCTCCTGCTCACCCTCTGACCCACGGGGCTCCCTCCCTCACCGATTACTCAGTCCCGCTTTACAGTCCTCTGTGCGCTGGCCTGACTCCTCCCTGCCCGTAGGTCCCTGCGGTGACCAGCATAGCATCCAACACACAGCGGGGCTCTGATCCCAGTGTCCTCTCCCAGTGTCTTCACGGCAGCTCTGGGGTCACATAGGCCTCATTTAAACGCTGGCTCTTCCATTTACCAGCTGTGTGACTTTGGGAAGTCACCAAACTTCTCTAAGCCTCAGCTGTCCATCCATTAATTGGGGACGCTCACAGCACCTACCTTGTTGCTGTGAAGCTAATTGAGATGATGCAGCATGAATCACGAAGGACAGTGACAGGCGCTCAGTGGGCACAGTGACTGCCACTGCTGGAGACACACAGACATGAATTAGGATGTCTTTGTTCTCAAGGTGTTTACCATGTGGTTCGGGAAATCTAAAACTAACACAGATTATTCCAGAGATTTTCTGCAATTTGTACCTATGTTGGATGCCAAGAGCTTTTAGATTAAATGTTTGATTGCAAAAGCACTAGTCCTAAAGCAAAACAAACAAACAAACAAACAAACAAAAAACTAAATATGGTGCCATAAAAATGAAAATCAAACCCATTATTTGGTTCCCAGGTTAATCTTCTAAACTCTTTAACCCCCAGTTCTTTGCTTGGCATGCTGGTGTTTGAAGCTGCTCCAAGTACTAGCAGCAGAAGAGCAGGGCCCCCTGGCTATGCTGGCGGGCAGAGCTATTCATCCAGACGTGCCCTTCGTCAGGCTGAGTCTAGGCAGCCCGGAGTCCCCAGCCTGGTTGCCTTCGAGTTTGAGTGACTTGTCTGTTCATCCCAGTGAGCCACAAATATTTTTTTCTATGTGCCACAAAGAAAAAAAAGATTGGAAAGCACTGCTGAAGGGGACCAGGAACCCATCCTTGGTAGTCCCACAGCTCCTGAACCTCTCTCCCCCTTTGTCTTTTTTTCCTCACTTAACAGAGAGCCTGGAGGGGCTGTAGCCCAGGACCTGGCTCTGATGCCTGTTTCATGAACCACAGCAGTGGTAGGCTTTTGGCAGGAGAGGGCCGTGTTGGGCAGCGCCCTCTACAGGTCACTGTGTGAAAGGAGACCTGGGGGAAGACTTGAGGCAGAGAGGAAGTCGGCCAAAGTGCTTATAGGTCTAACAGGCAGAATGGCCAACCAAGTTACAAATCCCAGGCCTGGCAACATTGTCCCATGAAGTACGGGAGGAACTTCTCATCACAAGGTATTAAAAATGCTGTCATGAGGTTTGAGAACTGATTTGGGGGGGAAAAGAGTGAAAATACCTAAGAATGAGCTATGCTGAGAGGTCGTAATTGTAAGAGGAGAAAAAAAGGGAGCCTGTATTTACCTAAATTTATCTACAGATTATTCTGGGCTGGTGTTAACATACCCATTGTACAGATGAGGAAACTGAGGCTCAAGAGCTTGTCTTTGCTCGTCATTTTTAGCCTGGACAACTACCAGTTACAGCAGTCTCCCTCTAGGTTTCCCCTTTTACCACCCAATTCTTTTACTACAACATTCATCCATTCATTCAACAAATATTTACTGAGCACCACTCTGTGCCAGGCACCATGCTAGGTACTGGGGGACATGTCAGTGAACAAAGACAAAAAGCCCTGCCTTCATAGCAGACAGATGACAAATGACATCGATAGGTAAAATTCATAGTGTGATGGACGGAGACATGGGCCGTGGAATAAAATACAACAAAGAAGGGAGAAGAAATGCTGAGCCCAGGCCAGGGCTGCAATTTTAAGCAGCGTAGCTAGAAAAGGCTGCTTGGCAAAGAGGACACCTGAGTAAAGACCTGAAGGATGTGAGGAAGGAGGGAGCCATGTTGACAAGACCCGCTGCGTAATTTGTGGGCCTGGGGCAAAATGAAAATATGAAACCCTTTGTTCAAATGTATTAAGAATTTCAAGATGGCAGTGGCGGAGCATTGCACTAAGCACTAGGCCTTTCTAAACGCAGGGCCCTGTGTTACTTCACAGCTTACATACCCATGTGTGCACAGAAATGTCCAGGTGACTGAAAGGGCACAGCTGGCGTGGCTCAGTGCACCAGATAGAGCCGTGCGTGGGTGTGTTGTGCGGGGGGCAGGGGTGGCGGGCACAGACTTGGCCTGAGTGCCCCAGGCCTCTGGTATTTACTCAGCACTCTGCTGCCTGCCTCAGCTCATCAGAGATGGAGGAGACTAATGTGGATGAAAAGCTCCCAGAAGGCTTCCTGGAGGAGGTGACATCTGATAGGATGTGTCTAGCCTGGAGGAGAGGGCATGACTGAATGGGGAAATGCACGAGTAAGGGTCAGTGGTGGGCCTGAGTGGAGGCAGAGAGACCTCCATCCCTCAGGGGCTCAGGAGGTCTGGCTCAGGCCTGGGGTGTGGCCCCCAGGAGCCTTTGGGGATCCTGGGAGAGGCTGCAAGCAGTGGACCCCCTGGTGGCAGCAGACAGAGAGAGCTGGGGCCCCACAGTGGCTCCCATCTCACAAGGGGGCTCCTAGTACCTTATGAGAAAAAAAGGAGCTGCCAGGCTGGGCCCTGGGCCTCGGGAATCTGTTGCTGGGCATGGGGGCTGGCACTCAATGATAGAGCATCATCCCCTTCCCCAGGCTCTACGTGCTGAAGCTGTCAAATGACATCGGGGACTTTGGGGAAGTGAGACTGCCCCTCCTCGGCTGCCTCGGTGTCTCTTGGGTGGTCGTATTCCTCTGCCTCATCCGCGGGGTCAAGTCTTCAGGGAAAGTAAGCACCCTCCCCCTGACAGGGTCTGTGCTCACCCAGGAAGGCCCTGCCTCCCCTGGCTGGGGTGTGTGTGTGCAGAGGGGTGATGAACGGCCATGGGAGGGGATGAGTGGGGGTTGGGGCCAGGGACGGGTGCTCAGGGCAGGAAGAACGCAGAGGCGTCCAGGGGCCCGTCTCGCGCAGGTGGTGTACTTCACGGCCACGTTTCCCTATGTGGTGCTGACCATCCTCTTCGTCCGCGGCGTAACCCTGGAAGGAGCCTTCATGGGCATCATGTACTACCTGACCCCACAGTGGGACAAGATCCTGGAAGCCAAGGTGGGTTGAAGAGGGCAACCTGGAAGGGACAGGGATGGATGGGGAGGGACAGAGAGGCACCTGCCTCTGATCACAGCACCTCGCTGGCCTCCCCCATCTCACAGGTATGGGGGGACGCGGCCTCCCAGATCTTCTACTCCCTGGGCTGCGCGTGGGGAGGCCTCATCACCATGGCTTCCTACAACAAGTTCCACAACAACTGCTACCGGTGGGACTCCCCCCCCCCCAGCCCAGTGCCTGCCCCATCCCCAGCCCTCCCCACGGCCTGGCCCTGCTCCCTCAGACCACCAGGCCAGGGCAGCTCCTGGCCCACCAGGGCCCCCCCGCCCCAGAGCCTTGAGGTCCAGGGAACCCTGGGTCTGGATGGGATCATCGGAGGTGGAGGGAGAGCCTTGGCAAGAGAGAGAAGAGAGGGTGGGGACAGTGATGTCCCAGGATCTGTGAGGACTCAGGAGCCTCGTGCCCACTTAAAAAGGGCCATTGTGGATCGGAAAAAGAGGTTGAGGGCACCTTTGTTCCTAGAAATTTCCCTGTCTCAAGTCCTCTCCTGGCCCGGACCAGGCAGAGGGAAGCAAGCAGCACACCCTGAACTTGGCTTGTTCCCCCTCCATCAGGGACAGTGTCATCATCAGCATCACTAACTGTGCCACCAGTGTCTATGCTGGCTTTGTCATCTTCTCCATCCTGGGCTTCATGGCCAATCACCTGGGTGTGGACGTTTCCCGCGTGGCAGACCACGGCCCTGGTCTGGCCTTTGTGGCGTACCCAGAAGCCCTCACACTGCTGCCCATCTCCCCACTCTGGTCTCTGCTCTTCTTCTTCATGCTCATCTTGCTGGGGCTGGGCACTCAGGTACAAGGTGCGGGACTGGGCTTGGGGGAGGGAGGGCGCAGAGGTCAGGCCCCTGCTGTGATGGTCGTATCCTGTAGTTCTGCCTCCTAGAGACGCTGGTGACGGCCATTGTGGATGAGGTGGGGAATGAGTGGATCTTGCAGAAGAAGACCTATGTGACCTTGGGCGTGGCTGTGGCTGGCTTCCTGCTGGGCATCCCCCTCACCAGCCAAGTAAGAACTGAGGGGAAAGCTGGGCTGGAGGTGCCAGGGAACAAGGGAATAGCGGCTCTGGGAGCTTAGCCGCAGCACCGCTGACTCACCTGCCCCCTGGCCCGCAGGCAGGCATCTACTGGCTGCTGCTCATGGACAACTATGCGGCCAGCTTCTCCCTGGTCGTCATCTCCTGCATCATGTGTGTGTCCATCATGTACATCTACGGTAAGTGCCTGACGCGCACGGCCTCCTGAGCCCCAGCCTTGGGCTGCCCAGCCCACTGACACCCCTCTCTCTAGGACACCGGAACTACTTTCAGGACATTGAGATGATGTTGGGATTCCCACCGCCCTTCTTCTTCCAGATCTGCTGGCGCTTCATCTCTCCGGTTATCATCTTTGTAAGTTCCCAGGCTGACCTCTGCCTCTTGGCAAATATCCTTCTCTTGTGAACCAGCAGAGGCAGAGCAGGAGCCCAGCTACCTGGCCCCAAGGGAGTGCCCGACTCTGGCCATTGTGGTCTGAGGGAGGCTGCACAGTCAGACAAGATCCAGTAGGCTGAGGCTGGACAGGGAGGGCAACCTGGAAAGGACAGGGAGGGAGGGGGAGATGGGTGTGTGCAGACTCAGAACCACCCTGACCCTGGCCTTGGGTTAGGAAGGGAGCACAGAGCCCTGAATTTGACTGAAGACAGTGCCCAGCCTGGAAGGGAAAGCAGGCTGGCAGCATCGAGGAGTCAGCCCTCCCTCCCTCCCTGATGTTCCTGCCTAGCATCCCCAGAGGGGCCTCAGGAACCATTATTGATATTGCTGTCAGCCTCTGTTAGCCTCGCTGAGCATCCGTCTCCAATCCGTTAGAGCCGAGGCGCTCCCAGGTGCCCGGGCTCCGTGGTGTGAATGCGTGAGTGTTCCAGAGGCAGGCTGTGTGAGCCAGGTGTCGGTGCAGCATCAGGGTCCACCTCCAGACCTTTCAGGCACTGAAGTGGGCTGGCGGGGGAGGTCATGGTTTCCACCAACATTCAACACCTGGGACACCCCCTGGGAGCTGAATTGGTGGTAAGGACTCACACCATGGCCAGGCGCTGGGCACTTTCTGCTCATGCTCTTTGTATATTAACTCATGTAGCACAGCTCTCCAAGGTATCATTATTATCCCCACTTTACAGATGAGGAAACTGAGGCATGGAGGTGTTCAATAACTGACCCAAGGTTACTAATAAGAGACAGTGCCACTGTTCAAAGCAGGTAGTGCAGTCTGGAGCCTGAGGGCTGAGCCAGGGCCACCCTGCAAACCACCACAGGAGGGAGCTATTGCTTCCTTCAGATTTTGGTTCTTTATGCTCAGGGTAGGAAGTGGGGGCACAAGGGGTTTGATAGTGTAATGGTCACTCCGCAGAGAAGAGGCAGAGCCATCCCTGAGTGACGGAGGAGTCAGCCCAGTGTCAAGGGTAGTGTCCAGAGCTATGCCTCTGCCACACCCAGCTCCTCTGTGCCACAGGGAGCTCAGCATCAGGTTTCTGCTTTGGCTCATGTTTCTGAATGAAAGGCCCCCAAGGGCCGAGGCCTCCACCTCATGGGGTGTGGGATTTTCCCGAGCCTGGCACAGGCAGCCAGCTCTGGCCCCTGGCCCAGCTTTGAAACAGGAGGAGCGGAAGTCTCCCGTAAGTGGTGAGAGGCCAGGAGGGCAGGCACTGAGGCCAAGCGCTCTCTGGGGCTGGTTGTGGGGCCCAACCTGCCTGACCAGAGCTCATCCCCACCTGGGGAGAGACCTTGGGTACCAGCCTAGGCAGGGCAGGCGGCAGGAAGGAGGTGGGCATAAGGCGGGGCAGCCTCGGCCTGGCCCAGGATCCCTGAGAGGGTAAGGCGAAGTGGGCAGTGTTCTCTGCACAGAAAGGCAGGGTGAAGTTCATCTTAAAGTGCGGGGCCCAGGCTCTGGACATGTGTTTCCGGGCTGTCCTGTCTCCTCCGGAGGCTTTACTTCTTTCTGTCTCTGAAAAGTTCTTTCCGACAAACTCGATCCTTTCATCAACTCCAGTAAGGAGTTTGTCCACACCTCCATCAAGATCTGGGTTCATTCTGAAAACTTGTTACAAGCTCCTACCACATTCAGGTCCCAGGAAGGGCCCCCCCACCGGTGAAGGTGGGCCCTGACCGCCAACATCTGGTCACTGGGAAGCCTGGAGGAGCCTGAGTTTGGGATGCGGCTGAGGGCTGGGGAGGCGAATGCTGAACCCTGCTGGGGAACAGCACATCCCCCCCCCCCACCTGCCTCAATAAGTCCCATAACCACCGGACACAGTTATTATTTCCTTTAGTTTTCTCATTGCTGGGGCAGCCGGCCAGCCTTTGTTTCTCACCTCACTTCTTTCCAGGGCGGCCCCTGAGTGCATCCCCAGCCCAACACTCACTATTTCTAGCCTCTGGAGCCTCCCTGGGCTGCCCACAGCCATAGACCAGCAGGGCTTTGCCCTTCCCCCTGCCCCGTCACTCCCACCTCTCTGCACAAGTCAGTTCAAGTCAGCAGGTGAGATTGTGCCAGGAAATGTGCTGGTCCCTGGAGACCCAGAGCTGATGCAACCCCAGGTCTATGGAGACCACTGAACAAATGCTTAACAGATGGAAAATGCCTTTCAGGAGGAGGAGACAGGAAATCTGAGAGGCTTCCTGAAGGAGGTGGCATTTGCCTAGGGTTAGCCAGAGAAAGAAGTAGAGGAGGATTCTCCAGAGTAAAAGAAAAGGGTGGAAAACACCGGGTGTAGCTGAGACACTGAGAAGAGGGTATGTGGTCGGGAAGATCAGCTGAGGTCTCCGTGTGAGGAAGTAAAAGCCCCAAAGACCAGAAATGTGGCCTTATTTCCATAGGGAGCTTTGCAAGTCTTTGGGCGGAGCTGACTTTCAGAAGTGACAGCAGCTTCATTGTTCGCTGGCTGGGTCAGAACGCTGGTGACCCATCCCCTCCTCTCCCATGATGCCGACTTGCCCATCATGCCCTGAATCCCTGGTTCCGTCTGCTTCTTCCACTACCCAAGCATCGGCATTGGCCCTACTCTCCCCCCAGTGCCTCTTGTTATTTTGGGAAAATTAGGAAGGGAGGGGGTGCTGATAGGAAGCTTGAGGCTGGGTGGGGCTGGGTGGGCCTCATGCCCACACCCATCTCCCACTCTCTGCAGTTCATTCTCGTCTTCACGGTGATCCAGTACCGGCCAATCACCTATAACCACTACCAGTATCCAGGCTGGGCAGTGGCCATCGGCTTCCTCATGGCGCTGTCCTCCGTCATTTGCATCCCACTCTACGCCCTGTTCCAGCTCTGCCGCACAGATGGGGACACCCTCCTCCAGGTGAGGGGGGAGGGGAAGAGGCAGCCAGATGATATGGGAAGGGGTGGATGGTTGGGGCTTAAGGGCTCCCTCGGACATGCCTTGCTCACCCTCAACCCCCACCTCTCCCGCAGCGTTTGAAAAATGCCACAAAGCCAAGCAGAGACTGGGGCCCCGCCCTCCTGGAGCACCGGACTGGGCGCTATGCCCCCCCCATACTGCCCTCCCCTGAAGATGGGCTGGAGGCCCAGCCGCTGCACCCGGACAAGGCTCAGATCCCCCTAGTGGGCAGCAACGGCTCCAGCCGTCTGCAGGACTCCCGGATATGAGCGCTGCTGCTGGGGAGCACCCCGCCCCACCCTGTGCTCCTGCCACAGAGACTGGGGGCAGTGGGTAGGTGTCACTGCCTGCCTCCACCACGCCCAGACCAGGGCAGCTGCTGTCACCTTGGCCACCACTGCTAGTGCGGTCATTTGTGCTCGTGTCCCCAGTGTTTACAGGTCCTTTGGATGCCAAGATAGAAGCTGGGGGAATAGGGAAGGGAGGAGGCAGGGTTGCCGGGTGGGGGGCCAAAGCACTTTGAAGGGGTCTCAGGCCAGGTCCCCGGAGGCCTACTGCGCTTTATGTGGCCTCTGATGCCCCCACACTCTGCCCTGAGCTGAGGTTCTGGGTGGACGCCCCACCTGTCCCTGTCCTTGGGCCTCCAGCCTCCTGTCCAGTGTTCCTGCCCTCAGAGCAGACCCCAGGCCCTGCCCAGCCAAATTGGGGTCTTCCTGCCCGGGGGCAGGGTGAGGGGGTGGGGGCTGTGCAGTGCTACTTGTCAGGCTATGCCACCCAGCCCTGTTTGTCTGTGCAATTATTTTTGTAAAAATTGTGTTATCTGTGGTTGCCACTCCCTTGCCCCCAGCCTCAGGCCCAATCTGTCTTCCAGGCCTGCCTCACCTCACTCAGCTGCTCTGGGGTTTCCCAACCTCATCCCAGCCCTGCTGCCAGGCCCAGCCAGCAGCGGCTGTGACTCAGCAGCCTGCCCAAAGCACTAGTTTCTGGGGGTCAGGGGCGGAGTGCTGTTCAGCAGGAGGTTCGAGCCCAGAGCCCTGGCGAAGGGACCCTACATGACAGCCCCTTGCCCTCCTTCGACCAGGTTAATGGCCCAGTCTTCCCAAATCAGGCTGCCCTTGTTCATGTGCCAAATGGCTCCAGCCCACATGTACCATCCCCTGTCTGGAGCCAGAGCTCCTCCTCCCAAGCCCTGCAGTGTCCATTTGTCCATCCTCTGTGCCCCTCTGTGCAGTGACAGCCCCAGCAGAGCCACCCCTAATTTTCTGTAGCAATAACGGTGCACCACCCACCCCTGCCCGTCCACGCACCACTAGGATTTTAAAGTCCATAGATTTTAATGAAATTTCTATTCCTGTCTCTGAGCTGCCACTGTGCTTTGTCTGGGTGCCCTGGAGAGACAAGAGTGGGGGCTGGGATGAGACCTCTGCACGGTCTGCACTCATCAGGCCAGTCCAGAGGCCTTGGAGAAGAAAGGTCAAAGGCTGTGATGGTCAGGACCTAACACCAGGGCCTTGGCAAAGGGGTGGGGCAAGGGTCAGACAGACAGACAGCCTTGGGGTCCTATCCAAGACCAGATCTGAAGCAGGTTGGGCCATGGCAACTGAGAAGTGGCAGTAGCAGATGGGGTGAGTTCCAGCAGAAGCCAAAGCCAACTTCGTGCCCAGCCCATCAGGTTGGGGCCTGGGGCACTGCACTGGACATTGAGGTGGAAGCTGGCCTTCTGGGGCTGCACTGAAGCTTCCGTCCCCAGCGGTGGGTGGCAGCCAGGCCTTGAGGCCTACGTTCCAGAGGAGGAGCAGGTAGGTATTGCTGGAGAGACCTGGCCCAAACTCCAGCAGCTCCACGGAGGTAAGACGAGGGTCTGAGGCCCTGGCTGGAGGACCCCAAGGGCTGCTGCCTGGACAAGGAATAGCCATTAAGGCCCATAGCCTGACCCTTAGCCCACCCTGTCCAGCAGCCCATTACTCTCGTTTACCTGTGGCTTGGGGTGATGCAGGAAGGCCTCAGAGGTGCCTGCAGCTCCTGTTGCATGGCCACCTTCTGTTCCTTTAGTTCTGGAGGACAGGCCCATCTCAGATGCAGCACCCAGCTCTCCTAGGGTATGCCTAGGAGCAGGGCAGGGAGTAGGCTGGGTTCTCAGGGGTCTGCTCAGGTTCCTCACCTGCCAGGGTGGGCTCTAGGGTTGCTCCAGAGGGATGGGATGCCCCTGTGTACTCCTCTTCCAGGCAGTGCTGCAGGGAGAGCTGGCTCAGTGCTCTAGCCCCATAGCAGGGGTGTGATAGGGCAGGGTAGAACACAGAAGCCAAGACCTCCTTAGCAGGGTCCAGGCACCACCTGAGGACAGCCCCAGGAAACACTAGCCCCCCCTGAAAAGCCCAGCTTAGCAAGGTGGTGGCTGGCCTAGACCCAGACTTAGGGAAGGGAAGAAGGCAAAAGACTGGGGAGCAAACCCAGCAGGTTACTCTAGAGCTCCGCCAGAATCTTGGACTTCTGTATTCACACACACAAAAAGCGCACCCACAAGAAATGGTCATGGGGCTCACATAGCCTTCATATGCACGTGCACACACAGACACACACACACACACGGACTCACACACCAGGCGAGGGGTGGCTGGACCTACACTCAGTAGAAAGGCTCGGGGCTCAGGGGGACCCAGAGCTGCGGCTCACCTGCAGGAGAGGGATCTCCCTCTCCAAGGTGCGACACTCTTCCTCCAGGAGGCCCCTGGGACACGTGGGAGTGCAGCAGCCAGAAGCAGTGCCAAAGGGCCGGGTCTCAGTGAACCCTCCAGACGACCCCAACCTCCAGCCTCACCGGGAGCCCCTCCAGGCCCTCCCTTCTCAGCCCACCTTGCCCTCTGCTGCCCAGCACAGCCTTCCAGCCCCTGCCAAGCCTCCTCCTGGGCAGAATGTGTCCTCTCCTTGCATGCCTCCCAGCACCCACTCTGACAGGCACCATTATTTCTTCTGTGCCACCGCACTGGGCCTGCAACCCCTCTGGCCTCCATTCTCCCCCACATCATGACCCTTCCCTTGCTTAAAACTCTTCTGTGGCCTTCCCCCACCCCAACTCAAGAAAAATCTTTGGGCCATGGCCTAAGCTGGCATCTGGCATTCCTGCTTGTCTACTTCCTGGCAGCAACCTCAGCAGCCCTGCAACAACCTGCCCTTTCCACCTTTCAGCCTATTTGCACGGCTCTCCTCCCCCACCCAGGTATGCTGCCGCCCTTTTCTCTCTTGCAATCCCAGCACTTCATCGACCCAGCTCCCTGTCTCCACCCCTACTGCCCACTCGGGGGCCTCACCGAAGGTGTCCGGCAACCTGATCGATGTTGGACACGTTCAGTTGGTCCTTGATGACACTGAGGTCCCTGTGACAGCTGCTAGGAGATGAAGTCAATATCACTCTCTCCATGTTGCCTCACCTGAGGCCTTCAGAACACAAATGCCACTTCTCCTAGATGATTTGTGTCTTTTCTTACAAATGCAATATTGTATGGTGTAAAGAGGAGTTCTGGAGTCTGGGTTTGCAAATGGGCTCTGCCACCCCTGGGCAAATTAATGATTCTTTCTGAGCTTTAGTTTTCTCATCTGCAACATGAGAACATCACCCACCTCACCAGCTTGTGTGAGAATTAAAAATAAGTTGCTGCCATTCACTTCTTATGAACACGCCCCTGCTCATTTATTTCATTCACTCCCCAACCCTCTCTAGTCCAGCCCCCACTCCTATTCTGTAAGCCTGAAGATCACGTGATTACTGGACAGTCACCTTCTTCAAGATGCTTTGCCTACCCCCAGGCTTGGCGGGTGTCTCCAGGGCTTCTGCAGCCCTCATGTGCTCATGCCCACAAGTGGCTGTAGGACTGTCCAGCCCCAGACCGGGACTCCTGCATGGAGCCAGATGGGACCCACCAATTAGCTGGGGCCCTCCTGCCAAGCAGGGACAGCGCCCTCCTCTGCTATGACCGCTTTACCTGGGTTCACCAGCTCTCATCTGGAATATCTCCTGTCCTGGAAAATCACACCTGGACTTCTCCAAGGCAAAGCGCAGGACCCTGGGGCTGTACTGGACCCAAGCCTGGGTCTGGTCCCTGCAGAAGGTGCACACGAAGGAAACTCAGGGGCTCCTTCCAGGAAGCCACAGGAAAGGCAACCCTGACCCCTTGTCAGGTGCAGGGCTAGTCCATCTGAATGTTGAGCACCCGGGCCCAACCCCAGATCTGAGGCTCCCACCTGCCCTCGTAGATGGCTTTCTGGCGGAGACCTTGGAGCAGCTGCCGTAGTTCCTGGCGCACGAGGTCTCTTAGCAAGGGTGAAGGTGCCAGAAGGGAGGAGGCGTCAGAGGTGCGGCGGGAGCCAGGGGCTCGGGAGGATCGAGCCTCTTCGAGCAGGGACCGTAACATCACCACCTGCAAGGAGAACTAAGACACCTTGCGACTTCGGAGGGAAGTGGTGGAGGTGAGAACGGCTGAGAGGAATGGGGGGAAAGGGAGAGCCAAACGGGAGAGGACTGGCGGACTGTGAGATCCGGCAGGATCTGGAATTACCCGACAGAGCCAGGAACCCGGAGGAGCGGGGGAAATCACCCGAGAGGTGACACGGACCTGGGGTGTGAGCCATCTTCCCACTCGCCCCACCTCTGCCCGCAGCTCCAGGCTCAGGTCCACCGTCGTCTCCCCCAGAATCCTCTTCACTTCGGGCAGCTCCGGGAGCGGAACGTGCTCCTCTACCAGATCCCAAATCGATGGGGAGTCCCCAGGCATGGCCCGACAGTGGCAAGCTTGGACCTGCGGGACACCGGGGCTGGGCGTCTGAGCCAGGCCACGCCCACCACCTCTCCTGGCTTCACAGGCCACGCCCCCACGCTGCCACGCTTCCCGGCCTCTTCCCAAAAACAGCGTTGTTCTGCCGCCCGGACCCACAATCAAATTACCCGATCTGCAGCCTCCCGTTTCTGGTTGATTCTCGGAGGCGCCGCGGTGCCTGACCAAGGCCCGCGGGAGTCAGGCAGTGGCGACCAGGGCCTTAGCCCCGCCTCTTCCGTGAGGCTGTCACCTGGGAAACTGTGTCTTGACTCCAGGCCCCGCCCCCTCCACTCCAAGTCTAGTCTAGAAGGCGGCGCACAGCTCGCCGCCAGTCCGACCCACAGCTGATAGGTGGTTTTGGAGTCCGAACCATCCACAAGGTCCTGACCCCAGATACTTTGAGCTCATCCCTGGCCACTTTCAGCTTCGGGACAGGTGGAAGAATTGAGAAATTTGAGCCCACTGGATTTATCACTTCGTTGCCTCTTCTGGCTCAGAGACAGGGCAGAGTAAACGTTTCTCCTTAGAGCTGGCGTGAGTCTAGTGAGCACTGCTTGGAGGGGCCTGGATGGGGTGGGGGCGGACAACCCGGGCTAGACCGACAGGTTGGGCCATGCGCCCTCCCACAACACACCCAGGGTCTGGATCCACGGACCCAGATTCTCATCCCCAAACAGACAAAGGGGCTGTTCCATTCACATTTTTTACTAAAGCACCCACACAAGTTTCTGTGCAATATACAAACACAAGCTGGCCCTGGGGCTACTGCCTTCTCTCTGAGACAGGGAGGTGGGAAGCAGACTGACCGACCCAAGCCCCACCTGCCACCCATGCAAAGCCCAACCCCAAGATCCCAGGCAGTAACACAGCACTCCCTCTGGTCCCCTCCTAGGGCTGCTCCTCAGCAGGGGGCCACCAGAGTTTGCCCCCTACAATGTTGAATGAAAAAGGTTTCCCCTCCCCTGGGAGCAAGGGGGGTCCCCAGGTCTAAGAAGTCCCCCTGGAAGTGGCACTGCCCCCTAGTCCTACCTCCCATTCTTCCAGGCCTGAGAGGACTCAAGGGAGGGGAAACTGAGGCACAGAGAGGTGGAGTGACCTAGCCCAGGCCACTCGGTGAGGCAGTGCAGGGGCTAGCCCGACCCTGACAGTGGGAGGAGCTGGGCTGGGAAGGGGCAAGGAGGGCTGACCCCAGGGGGCCACACTTGAGGGGCCTGCTCAGGAGGGAAGGCCCCCAGAGTGGGTTCTGAAACTTCCAGGTGCAGCTGGGGGCGCCTATTGAAGACCCTCAGAAAACAGAGCCCAGAGTCTCAGTCCTGGGGCATCCCCTGCGAGACAGCCACCAGCCAGGCTGTAGGTCAGTCCTCTGGCCAGCAATCCTCGGCACAGGAGACTTTGTCCTTTAGTGTCAGCCCCGAGGGGGCCACGATGGGGGCCGTCCAATGTCCACTGTGATGTTGGTGAAGAGTGGCTGCCGAGACACCTCCAGGACCTGATACCGCACTGACCCGATGCCGTCCCGCTTCATGGTCAGCTTCGTATTTTGAATCTTGGTAAACCTAGAGAGGATGGGAGGGAGTCCAGACCAGGGCTGACTGCCAAGCCCAGTGTCTCCGAGGCCAAGGCTCATGCCATCCTGGCTCCTGCCGGGGGTGACCTGGTTCTCCTTGCTACCCCTCCACCTGCCTGGAGCCCTTTTGCTCTTGCATCTGCCCTCAAAACAAAGATCTCACCCCCTTGAGTCCAGAATTGCAACATCCTCACCAATCTTCACCTCAGACCTTCCTTCTAAGCTTTGGACCCAGACGTGGGGCATCCCGGAGGCACCTCAAATGTGCTGTGCCATGCATCGGCTGCACCATCTTCACTTCCCAAACCCATGGGCTCTGCTCACCCTCCCATCACTCCTACACCGCCTGTTGACTGAGCAGTTCCCTCGTGCCAGGCTCTACTCTGAGCAGCAGGGACACAGCCATGACCAGGACACAAGGTCCTTCCTCTCATGGCAAGTCTATGCCACTAGGGGAGACAGGTAACTCACAAGGAACACATCAGAATGCTAAGGGACACACAAGAGAGGGAGACCAAGAAGACACAGGGAAGGGGTGAGTATGTGACAAGCTGTGAGCAGGAGGGGGAGCATTCCAGGCAGAGGTAACAGCACCTGCTGACCCTAAACTGGGAATGAGCATTTGCACAGCTGAGTGGCTAGAGGCTAACAGGCCAAGGGAAGAAACAGGTAAGATTAGCTTGGAGGTTACAGCATGTATGGCAGGGCTCTGTAAGTCAGAGGGAGCATTTTTTTCAATTCTGTGAGCGAGGTGATACTGAGGGATTTTTAGCCCAGTTTGGGGGAAGGGAGGGACATGAGACATGAACTAGAGAAGGGCAAGGGGGAAGCAGGGAAACCACTGGGAAGTCACTTCAGTAGTCCAAGCACAGGAAGGGGTAATAAAGGGAAAAGTGTATGGGCTCAGTTATGTTTGGGGGCTGGCACGGATATGACTTGTTGATGGTTGGGACATGCAGGGTGAGGGGAAGAGGAAACCAGTAGAACTCCTGAATCTGAGGCAAAAGCAGCCAGGTAGATGAAACCACCACCCACAGAGAACCTTTGGTCAGAATGTCTTGCTGTCCTGCCGTTTCCCCACCAAAGCAGACATCACTAAATGATGATGGCTATTCCTGAAAAAGAACCAAGCTCCTGGCAAGTGCTTCTAGCGGAGCTCCACCCTATGTGCATCCCAACTGTTTGATCTTCCCGGTTCTTCTGAGCTCGGCTCAGATCCCTCTCTGCAGCCATCCCAACTGGGCACACTCTCTCAGATGCCCTGAGGCTTCTCCCAGTCTTTTGTCCCTTCCCTGCTCACCACAATTTTTATCTGAACTGCTTTTTCATCAGCTCCCTGGGCACACAGTGCTTCGTGCTCCTGCCAAACATTAACCCCGCCCCCCCCTCCCCTGCCACGTCAGTGTGGCTCTCTCCCACTCTCACACCCTGGGTTCAGGGCAGAACAACCCTGGTGTTGCAGCTAGGACACAGCAGCCTCACACCCAGCATAGCCCTGGGGCCCCAGGGATTCCTTCAGGTGGGTCGGCTTCCTTCTGGCTCCCCTCCGGCTCCACCTAGCAGCTTTTCCAGCCCTTCACCTTCTTCAAGCTCCAAGGGGATCCTTCTAAGACCAATTCTGATCCTGCCCCATCCCTGCTTAAAGCCTTTCCATGACTCCCCAGCACACTGGGACAAATTCCCAAACCGGGATGTGAGGCCCTGAATACCCAGCACCGACCCTCCTGAATGTCAGTCTCAGCCCTCAGAAGTTTCAATGCCCACAAATTTTGGACTCTCAGTGTAACCCATGCATGTTCACTTCCCAACTCCTATATGTATTATTTCCTTTCATCCAACCGGCCACCTCCATTAGCCTGGGGAACACAGCACTGTGCCCAAGGTAGCTGTGTGACAAATATTTGTTGAATTAACAACTCTTGTCAAACTCCAGTTGACTACTGCACCCTCCAGGAAGCCTCTCACTGTCCCTCTGCCAGGACAGCACCTTGCCCGGATCCCCTGCGCAGCAACCACCTGACTCCCATCTGAGGATGACCTTCACGTGGGACATCCGGCTCTGGGCCCTCCTCACCCACAAGGCCTGCACCCTACAGTCCTGAAGTGCCAGGAATGCCCTTCTCCCTATTGCACACGCCCTCGGGCACTTCTGCCAGCACCAGATACCAGACGCTGCAACATCCTCGGAAACTGGGCCGCCTACTCCAGTCCCCGAGGGGTCGGCACTGTCCGTCCAATCCCCACCCACATGCCCAGGGCTCAGGCCACCTTTGCTGAGCCCCGGGTCCAAGAGCTGAGCCCAGTGCCTGCTGTCTCTCATCCTATCTGCTCTGGCACAAGTGAGACCTGCGAGGACACCAATGGGAACGCGACCTACTCAGTGACGATGTGAGCCCTGCCTTCACATTTTAGTCGCCTCTAGGAATCAGGCTGGGGTGAGCACTGTCTGGGGTGGGGCTGAGCTGGGGCGGGGCAGGGATCACAGGTGCTGATTCATCTCTACGAGTCAAGAGTCAGGGGGCTTGGGGTCACAACCATCTCTGGGGACCCATGGCACTGGGGGTCACCCAAGGGAGTAAGGAGTCGGGGGCCCTTGCAGTCACCTCTGAGGGTTGGGCTCGTTATGCTTGTCCCGGTCATGCTTGATCATGCGGTAGCGGCCTATGCGGACGTCTGGGCGCGAGATCTTCATCCCAGTCAGGGAGATCCTGGGGAGGGGGACAGGTGGTCGGGAGCAGGCACCAGGAAGGACCAGGTGCCCCGCCCCGTCTGCACTGTCCCCTCTCATGTACCCGTTCTCACTCACCGGTTGAAGATGTCGTCATCCTCACCTCCCCAGCCCCAGTACTCATTGGGGAAGCCATTGATTCTCAGAAACTGGGCTTTGCTCAGGCCTGACACGCCTCCAAAGTAGCCAGCATAGGGCAGTCTATTGGGCGGGAGGGCAGGCATCAGTGAGGAGCCGGAGGGGGCTCCGACAGAGGACGGAGATGGGGTGGGGAGAGTGTGCCCTGGGCCAGGAGCAGGGGGCACTGGGGCTGAGAGTCAGGGCCTGGGTGGGTGGGGAAGGAGGGGGTAGGGGCCGGCTGAAAAGGGAACTCTCACCGGAAGCCGAACTTGTCCATGGCAATGGCAAAGTGGCGGGGCTGGTCACCGCAGCGGTACAGGTTGCGGTCATCCATGGGGACCAGGTCCACGTCGCTGAAAATGAAGCAGTCGTAGGTGGCGTCCTCCTTCAGCGCCTCTAGGAAGCCCACGTTGAGCAGCTTGGCCCGGTTGAAGGTGTCCTCACCATGCTGGAGTGGGTGGAGGGGACAGGTCAGCTCTGGGCCTGTGACTGGCATGCACCTGCCACTTTACCACTGCCCAGAGCAGCTCCCACCAGCCAGCACTGCCCATCCCCCAGCCCCCGCGTGGCTCCTGCCAGCCCCTAGGATCAAGTCCAGCTCCTCACACTGGACCAGGCCTTCCAAGGCCTTTCATGACCTGCCTCTAGTCTCCTCTCCGGCTGCTGCCCTCCACATCAAGGCCCGGCTACGCTGCACTCCTCAGCGGCCGGAGCACATGCCAAGCTCTTTCTTGCCTTGGCCTTGCTGTCCACAGTTGACTCTGCTCAGGATGCTCCCCTTTGCTTGTCAAACCCATGTCCGGAAGGCCTCCTTGACCAAACCTCCTGCCGCAGAACCATTACCTGCCCCTCCCATGCGTTTTGTGAATGCAGTGCCCACTGAAACTGTGACTTAGAGCTCATGCTTCAATCATTGGTTCACTCAAGCGTGCCCTGTGGCTCTGTTCTTTGTGCCAGGTGTCTCCTCTGTGCCACTGGGGATCCTGGAGATGAGCAGCCCCGAGCCCACCGCCTCCCTGCTGAGCACGGTCATGAAGTCAGATGAACAATGAAGGCCCCAAATGGTCGGTGTCTGAGATGCAGACACCATGGGGACTGAGCTACTGAGCCCCAGCCACCTGTCCCCTCTGGCTCGTTTGGATCTACATCCGACTCCCGGAGGAGCCTCTGAGACCAGGACAAGGGGTTGGGACCAAGCTAGGCTCACTTGTCTCCAACAAAATGGCAGGTGCAGGTTCTACAGACAATGATGGTCCTGTGAGCCTGGGGCCCCAACCGATGATCCTGGGCTGAAGCCAGAGAGGCTGCTGTAGAGAACATCTCTGAGTGGGCCCTTCTGGAAGGAGAGAAGGAACAACGACCCCTCTCCTCCACCAGCCAGCCTGGGCCTGACAGGTGGGAGCTGCCTGCTCCCTTGGAACCCCAAGCTGCCCGGCCCTCCCCGTTCTCTTTCCTCCTTCCCCTGCAGCTTCTCTCCCACCAGCCCTTGGAGTGATCGCCCATTGATTCCTGGCTCATCAGAACCTCTTACCAGCCAGGAGCCCAGGGTTCTCCCCCATGGCCCATAAGCAGCTCAGTTCTCTCCCATCTGGACCTCCTGCCAGCCACCACCCTACCTTTCACTGTCCCTTGTAAGAGAGCCTTGTTTTTTTTTTAAGGAGTTGTCTCCAACTGCCTATTTCCATTTTTCAAATCTGATTCCTTCTTCAACCCACTGCAATCTGCTTCCGCCCCCACCATGCCCCTGAAATGGCTCTCACTGGGCCCACCTTGTTGCTAAATCCACTGGACGCTTCTTGGTCCACATCCTTCCTTACTCCCCCGGCAGCGCTCACGCGCTCGCCATGCCTCCTCCTAACACTCATTCCTGGGCTTCCAGGGCGCCGCACTCTCCTGGGTCTCGTCAAACCTCGCTCACCAACCTTGGCAGCCTCTGTGGCAAGCTCTCTCCTTCTCCACCCATCCCTTGCATGCTGGCTTTCTCCCCTCAGGGCCCACGCTCCCGGGCAGGTTGGCAGGTGTTGGTTTAAGGACTGTCCACACACCTGTGGCTGCCAGACCCCTCTCTCCAGCTCTGACCTCACTCCTCGGCTGACTCACTGGTCCAGCTGCCGGCTAATCATTCCTCTCACACTTCCCCCGGGTGCTCAGACTCCTCACATGCAGAAAGGGACTCGGAATCCAGCTCTCCCCTAGATCCAGCCCAGCTCCTGGTTCCATCTTGCTCACAGGTGCAGCCATCCACACAGTGAAAGGCCAAGAGAGGGGCCCTCGCACTGCCCCGGCATCTCCCCTTCCGGACTCCCCAGTGTCTGTGCCACATCCTTCCCCACAACCCACAGCCACTGCCCAACTCATACACACGCTCACCATTTCTTCCTCAGCATCCCAGACCTGCCCCACTGGTCACCTTGCTGCTGGCCTCCTCCTCCCATTGCATTCTCCACGGGCAATCGGAACAATCTTTCTATAAGCAAACGTGCACTAAATTGCCCCCTTAGAACCTTACAATGTGCCCCCCACCTTCACCCTGGATTTCAAGTGCCTAGCATGCCTCCGAAGACCCTTCTGGATTGGCCCCATCAGCTCCTCCAGCTTCCTCTTTGTCACCCACCATTCATTTTGGACCCCACACCTCAGCCAGCAATCCCTGAACACGCGAGACTAGTTCTCTTGCTGGGGCCTGCGGCCTGCAGTCCCTCTGCCAGCTGATGCCTATCCATCCCTCAGTGCCTATCTCAACTGTCACTTCCAAGCCCAGGGTTGGACCAGGCCCCTCGGTGCTCCCACAGCCCCGTTCCAACTCCAGTCACACACCATCATCCTAGAGTCTATAGCAACCCACGCCCAAGTCTGGGAGTTCTCTGTGGGGACGAGGGACCAAGTCAGATCCCCTCCAGGACCCAGCAGCTAGCCCTGGCCAGGCATGTGGCAGGGCTCGGACAGTGAGCTGAGTTCCTGGCCTTCAGCTGTGGCCAGTACTGCCCCTGAAGGCAGACTTTATCCCTCGCTCAGGGGCCACCTCTTCCTCCCCTTCGGCCTCAATGTAGCCTCAGTGCCAGCAGACCCCAGGCCTCCACTACCATGGGGCAGCGCCCACCAAACACAGACAAAGGCCATGCACAAGCCTGCCAGAGTGCGTGACAACACACGCATGCACTCACTCTCCTGTGTGCTCACAAACCTTCCTGTGCACACACTGGCATGCGCACACCCCCACAGGTAATGCACACACCCACACGAACATGGGCAGACAAGCACCCATGAACGCCCCACACCCACATGTCCACATGTGCACCCACAGGCCACGGGCTCCACGCCCACGGGTGCTCGTGGGTTCCCTGGCAGCCAGCGCCCAACCTGGGGGTCAGACACAGCACACCTGGTTGATGACGTAGATGCCATAGCGCAGCCGCTGTCGCCTCAGGATGGGGTGCAGGTAGTGGAGCCAGTAGCGCAGGTGGTGCTCCCGGTGCCGGAAGGGGATGATGACTGCCACGGTCTGGGCCGGGGCGCAGTCGGGCGGTGCGTAGCGGCCACCCAGGAGCACCCCTGGGTTCTCCCTTTGCACCCGTTCCAGAGGCATGGGTGAGGTGAACTCAATCAGCAGTCGGCCCACTGCAGGCAGGATGGTGGCAGGAATCAGGCCTTCATAGGAGACCAGGGTCACCAGTCCTCTCCCTCGGGGGGTGGGCAAGGGAACCTGAGCAACAGCCCTCTTACGACAGACCTGTACCCTTGGTACCCCCACTGGTCAAGACTCCAGTTCCCCAGGCAAAATGGTTAGGTCCTCTGCCCACCCCTAGAGGCAGACCCTACCCTGTAGGCTCACCAAGACCAGGTGGCGAGTCAGGACAGGGCGGCAGGATGGGAGCCGTGGGGCCAGGCCGGACACTGGGGGCCTCGGGGAGCCCAGAGCTGGGGGCCGTGGTGTTGGGCCGGGAGCAGTTGGTGCTGCTGCTGGCAGCTGGGTGAAGGGCTCGAGCAGGGCCTCGAGCACTGAAGCGGCTGAAGAAGGCCAGGTGCTGGGCGTAGACGTCAAAGTAGAGGATGACAGCCACAAGAAAGTGCAGTAGGCAGAGAAGGAGCACGGCCTTGCAGACGCGCTCCAGCGTCCCCCCCAGCAGTCTGCTCATCCCGCAGATGGCCTCTGGCCCGCCCAGTGGGCCCGGGCATCCGGCTGCTGGCCTAAGCGAGGGCAGGAGAGAAACCCACAGGGCAGGTCAGGGCCAGACGGGCAAGGCTACCAACCCACCTCCTGCCCGCTGCACACCCCCAAGGCCCTGCCTCCTCACACTTACCTGCTTACACCTCTGATACTCATGGACTCACATGCTACCTGCAAATAGACACACACACACAGTCTCTGACAACTGACTACTCACACACCTTCACACACCTGAGTACTTACCTCACTGACACATGCAGGCACAGCCTCACACACCCTCACACTCAGGTACATGCCCTTATTGCATGACTTTATACATACACACATCATGTACTCCCAGGAACATGGACACATGACCCTTGACCACACTGGTACCTACCTAAACATAGAAACACATGTACCTACAGACCCACATGTGTACCTGTGCCCCAGAGAACAGACACCACACAGGGCGGCAGCCTCACCCCAGGACTCGTGGTCTGGGGCAGGGGCACCATTTACTGAGCTCTGTACTCAAGACCTCACTTAGTCCTCCCAGGAGCTTGCTGCGCAGTGTTTGGTCAAACAGGTCCCAGGGGCAAGCAGGCCAGGCCAGTGGGAGCCAGGCTGGGAAGTGGCCCTCGGCATCCAGGTGGCCCAAATACAGGCAAGGTGTTTATGGGGTCCCTTCCCTCTGGAGCAAGAGGTCAAAGTAGATGGTGGGGCACAGGACACCCCTCCCCAAACACCTCAAGGAACTCTCTGAGGCCTGCCCTGCACTGCTGGTTCTGACTCCCAGAACAGAGAAAGCTTGAGCACTGGGGACAGAGGTGCAGCACTCAGCGTGGAAGAGTCCTGCCGGGCCACAGCTCCAGCTGTGGGTCCCCAACTGAGCAGCAGAGCTTCAGGGAGCAGAGGGAGTCTCACAGATGCACAGTATCACATGGCCATACGGGCACCCCCCGGGGCCCAGCTATAGTCACCTATACTCAGAAACAGAGAACTACCTACAGACACACCCAGATGGCCGTAACAGTAACACACAAGAGTTACACACTCGCAAACAAAGCTGCTGGTTCTGCACTTACATAGCCATACCTACAATCTCCCAGGCATCTCACAACACCCGGCTGCACGTGCAAACATTCTCACCCCTCCTCGGGGTGGGGGTTATGGGTCAGGCTGGCCGCCCCGGCAGTGAGGTAGGTTTGGGCAGGACTGGAAGGCTGAGCCACCTGGACACGTGGCATCCCGAGATCGGGGAGACAGCAAAGACCCGGAGGGTTGGAGCCTGGGGGTGGGGGGCGTGGATTGGGGGAGTGGATGTAAGGTAGGGGCCGAGGCAGGAAGAAACGTGGGGGAGCGCCTCCCCGTGCCTGGAGGCCCGGGCGAGCAGGAACAATAAAGGAGGCCGGCCGGGGGCGGGCAGAGGAGCCCGGGGGGAGCCGAGGGATGGGGGTGGGGTGGGGTAAATGCCAGGCCAGGGTCTGGCCGCTATCGCCTCTCACCGGGTGCTGGGTGGGGATCTCGGGCGGGTTCTGGGATCTCGGGGCCCTGGGCTGGGGGCCACGCGCGCCCCCCTCTCACCCGGCGCTCAACAGGGGGCGCCGCTCCAGCTGGGGCTGGCTTCCTGGCTCCGGCGGCTGCAGACGGCTCCGTCCCCCATGGCCCGGCCCCGCCGCCTCCCGCCACCCGGTCAGCGGTCCCCGCGGCCCCCGCAGCCCCCGGGCCGCCTCTTGCCGCCGCCGCGGGCCATGGTGCGGAGCCGCCCCGGGAGGCAGGGCGGGGCCGGGCGGCCGGGCAGACCCACAGACCCGCGGGCCGATGGACCACAGTACTGCCACCTCCCTCCCGCTCTACGGTGCCTCGGAGAGGCAGGCTTGCCTGGCGCGCCCGCGCGCGCGCGCCCCCGCGGCCCCCGCCTCCTGCGCGCCCGCATCCGCTGCGCGCCCCCGCCGCCCGCCCCTGCCCGCGGCAGAGCACAGCGGAGCGAAGGAACAGAGGTGGTACAGAACCGGGGAGGGGCGTAAGAAATCGGTCGGGCTCATCCAAAGGGTTGGATTCGAGGTCGGAACCGGAGAGCACATGGATACATCAAGCCCATCATGGAGGAGCGGGGTCTGGATTGGACCGCAAACTCGGCCAAAGAGACGGGTGACTAGGGCAGGGAGGTTAAGGATTTGGCAACTCATTGACAAGAGCATTATTAAAGATCTGCCAGCGGCCAGCGGAACGGGCCCTGGTCGGACAAGACACTCAAAAGTGCGGACTAAAGTTTTTGGCTGGGGCTTACAGGGTAACAGGAGGTTGGGTTAGATTGGGCATGAACAGGAGCGGCAGTGGCTGGACAAGGCCCTGGAAACAAGGGATCAAATTAGTCACTGGTGGGGATGTTGCTGGGGTAGAGCTAGGTAAGTAGTTATGGCCAGTTTGGGTTTTGCAGACAGAACTCCTAGAATATGGGAATAGGAGAATACTCTCCCCCTCCCCACACAAAAACAACTGGGGCTATACCTACCCGACTCCCTCATGCCCTTCAACACAGATGTTCAGAGGTACAGAGTCCTCAGCCCAGCGCCCTTCCCACCCAACCCAGGAGCCAGCTCTGTCCATGTATGTGTGAGTGGCAAGAGGCTGGCACCAGGTGAGGCCTATAGCCCTGTTTACTCTTAGACAAAAGGTGGTGAAGGAGGGCAACAGAATCGACACTGGCCCAGACAAATACCACATTTATTTCACAAACACTGCAAAGACAGGTTGGAGTGGAGGTGGGGCACAGGTGCGCAGCTGCACAGTCATCAGCAGCCCACTCCCCACACTGAGGATCCAGTCAGGCAGCGCCTCCAAGTCAACAGGCAGCGAGAAGTGAGTGCAGGGAGGGCTCAGAACACCAAGTCCTGTTAAAGGGACACAGCTCCAGCTGTCCCAGGAAAACCACAAATAAATAAGAGTGGGGCACGGCCCCACCCACACAGATCCTCTAGTCACCCATCTTCACTCTGGAGGTCTGCAAAAGAAAGAACAGGAGAAATCAGGCAGGGACAGAGGAGCAGGTAAGACAGTAACAAATGACAGAGGACCAGAACTGACAAACTCATGGTGGGATGCACAGATGACAACAGATGGGTGACTGAACCAGAAGAGTATGCTGTGACACACACAGATGGACAAGGACAGCCAGACAACCATAGTTAGGCTGTGGAACAGAGAGATGGACATAGGGACAGTACCAGTCACCAAGATCAACCCAGCCAGGTGCCCACACAGTCACCCTCAGGCTGGTCCTCAGTCACAAACTTGCACACTGTCGGACAGATGAGATACACAACTCAGACGTGCTGTCCGCACGGGCACACACAGGCCCTGCAGACCACCGTCAAACACACTAGGACAGACTGATCTGAAGAAAGATAAGATCCCAACCCAAGGAGATAAAATAACAGAACAAGAAGAGACTAAATTAAACATACAGACACAAAGCAAGAGAGAAAAAACAGGACAGTGTGTCTCCAGATTAGAAACAAAACTACATCGAAAGCTTCAAAAGGGGGAAACCAGATGATGGGAATGAGGCAGTGAGGCCGTTCAGGGGTTCTGTGGTTGCAGGTGGAGAAGGGAGCACGCAGCAGCCCCTCTAGGAGGAGGGTGAAGCTAGGTTAGGGATGGGGACAGAGGCCCCCCACCCCGACTCAGCACCTGAAGGATCGCCACGATGACCCCAAAGAGCCCAATGGCACTGCCGAAGATCTCCACGATGAGGATCTTCACGAAGAGGCTGGGGTTCTGCGCATCAGCGAGGGCGGCTCCACTGCCCACAATGCCCACACAGACGCCACAGAAGAGGTTCGACAGGCCCACTGTGAGGCCGGCTCCAAACATGGAGTAGCCTGGGGGGATGGAAAGGGAGCACTGAGGCCAATACCAGCCAACGGTGCAAAGCAGGCCAAAGCAGGTGACGATATCAAAATGAGGCACCTAAGCTGGGGGTCAGAGGGGGAGAGCAGACACCCTAGCTTTTTGCCTTTACACACCAACCTACCTGCATGATAGTTTCGATGGCCAATGGCTTTGGGGTCCGTGGCACTGAAAGGCTGAGGGAGGCAGAGAAGCAATCAGAACCCACCCTCCACGCCCCTCTGCCTTCCCCAAGCAATGTCCGTAACACACTGGAATGGGTGCCCAGCTCCCCGGTCCTCCGTACCTCGGCCATGTTGCTGATGACAATTGCCATGATGATGCCATAGATAGCCACGGCCTCGCAGAAGATGATGCTGGTAGAGGTGGCAAAAGGGAGAGAAGAAGGAGATGAAAAAGAAACCAACCTGCCTCCTCACAGAGTCCCCAGCCACCTCTACCCGCTAGCACCCCACCCCATCAGGAGGCTAATTAGGAAGAGACTGTCAGGTCAAACAAACAGACAGCTCCCAGTGTGGCCGGTACTGTCAGCGGGTCCCTACCTTACCTGACCAAGTTCTTGGTTTTGATCCTGGGGGCCTTCACCCCTCCCCCAATGATGGAAGAGCCAGTAATATAGATGCCCCTGGAAGGACAAGAAACTAATGAGCAGAGGCCATCCTTGTCAGTGCCCTCAGGGTGACTAAGGACCCGATGATTCCACCTGCCATGACTCACACCCCACCCCCCATCACACCACCCCAACACTCACCATGCTGCCCCAACCACAGACAGGGAGATAGCTAGGCCAATGCCCAAGTTTGACCACATGAAGGGGGAAGTCTCTGTCAAGAACCTGGTGTGGAGACAGGGACGAAAGCAATTCAGCCTTGGTGGACTCATCTCCCCACACCTGCCAACCCACCAATGCTGGTTGCTCAAACAAGGGGCTTCATGTCTCCCAAAGGTCCACACCCCAGGCATCTGGGGATAGGGTAGAAGAGGAGGCTCAAATCAAAGAAGGAAGGCTACAGAGAGGCAGCTCCTAGGGGAATCCTCTCCCTGCCCTCCCTTACCATGCCACATCAAAGCGGAAGCCCAAGTCAAAAATGGTGTAGCAGATCCCTGCAGCAGTGAGAAAAAAAAAGGTGTTAGGGGCTGCTCTCTAGAGAGAAGCTCCCAAATGAGACGTGAAGTTGCTGCCCAACTGATGATAGGCTACCTCCTCAAAGGTCTGCCTGAACCTAAGTCAAGAGGCAGTTCTCAGGCTGCCCCCTACCTCTCCCCGCCAGGAAAGCACGGCAGCCTATACGGACGCCTCTGCTCAGGCCTCCACGGTCTGCCACTCCCTCGGTAACGTCTCACTCTGTGACACCCTTCCAAGACCGAGACATTTCCCGGGCAGCACTCGCAGAACTGAGCACGCAGGAGGAAGGCACAGGAGGGGAGCTCTGGCCAGGCTCCACCGGATCCCGCCAGCCCAGTATGCGCCGCTGTTTACCCAACAAGCGGGGGGTGGGAGCGAGGGGGAGCTAAAGGACCGGGGGAAAAGAGGAACTGGAGAGGCCGGCTCTGGAGCAAGAGAGGGACGACAGCCCCGAGACAGGAGCGAGGCGGTGACGACAGAAAGCGACCAGGGCTGCTTCCGCGGCCCCCACCTACCCCCGCCCGCGCCCTTCCTCAAGCAGCTGGAGATCGGGGTCTCCTCTGTCGGGGTCACAGGCCCCGAGAGGCGTAAGGCAAGTCCCAGAGCCCCGGGTACAGAGCCCGCAATAGAGCCCAGTATTCCCGGGACCCCACGTCCCCCGACGGGCTCCAGACCGTCCAGCTCTGCCCCGAAGCCGGCCCCGCCCGCCAGAGCCCGGCCTCACCCACGACGATCATGCAGGCCCAGAAGGCCACGAAGACCCCGGAATACAGGAGCGCCAGCCCCGTCATGGCGGCAACGACGGCGGGGCAAGGGTCGGTGGGGACAGAGCAAAAACCACGTCCCTGCGTCCACCGTCCGCCCCGCAGTCTGTCCGCCCCGCACCGTCACCTGACTCGCCCACGTGACGCGCCAGCACCACGTGACCCCGGGCCCAGCCCTGCGAGTCAGGTACTTGGCGACGCAGGAACTCAAGGCGCTGAGGTTTGTGGTTGTTGTAGTCTCGTGCTTCGGAAGAGACTCCGGCGCTCTTCTGGGTCCTGGGACCTCTCACCGGTCCCTCTCGCGTCTCCAAGGCCGATTCTTCTCAGCCCCGACACTCCGCCCTGCTTTACACCCGAGCCTGCTCGTGAGCCTCCCCAGCTTAGCCCCCAAGCCACCGCGGATCCCACGGGCCTCCGCCCTCGTCTTCCTTCCCAGGTCCGCTAGGGTGTCGGCTCCAGTCCTCAATCTGTTTCCTCTGCGCGAAGCACGCTTGGTAGTGCTTCACTTACTCTAAGGCCTGGCTAACGTCTACCGATCCTCAGAAACCATGCTTCCAGGAAGCCTTCCCTAACCCCGAGACCAGCTGGTGTGCCTGCTCTGGGCTCCCCATCTGCCCTGGTGAACATCATGAAACTTCTACAAGACCGTGTCACTGCCCTGTTTGAAATGCTGTAGTGGCTCCCATTTCAACCTCAAAGCCATAGTCCTTTTAATGGCCTAACTAGGCCTCTACCAATGCCCGGAGTTCACTTCTGTTACTCCCCTACTAAGCCCTCTGGCTTCGCGGGCATCCTTGCTATCCGTGAACATACTAGCCCGACCCCCCGCATTGGCCTTGCACTTGTTCTCTCTGCTTCTGATTATCCATGTGGCTCACTCTGGAACTTCCTTTCTGCCTTCTTTCACCCTCTTCAAAAGGCTTTCCCTGACCATCTTGTTTAATGTTGCAACCCCCCTTCCTAACTCCTTTTCCAGCTTTATATTCCTCCATAACACTTAACACTGTTTGGGATGCTGTGTGTTTTTGCTGTCCATCTCTTCCCCACCCATGAGAATGTAAGCACCATGAAAGGATTTCTGTTGACCTCACTGTCGTATTCCCAGTGCCTGGCACACAGTGGGTGTTCAATACATGTTTGTAATTAATAGTTACAAAATAGTCAAGACGAGGTAAAATACAACACAGGGAATACAGTCAATAGTATTGTAATAACTATGTATGATGCCAAGTGGGTACTGGAATTATGGGGGGCACACTTGGCAAAGCATGTGATTGTCTGACCACCACGCTGTACACATGAAACTAATACGAAATATTGAATGTAAGCTGTAATCAAAAAAGTTTTATTACATGTTGAAATGTTTGATATTTCAAACATTAAAATTACACATTTACACAAAATAACATACTCATCAGCAATATTATTTCTATTCTTTTAAATTCTTTCCAGTTGATAGACAAAATTTGCATTTTAATTGAATTTTCATCTACAAAATGTTTAATTTCTACATGTTTACTACTTATGAACACTTATCATAAGTATTTGAATTTACAAATATCTATTTATACACATATTTACCATTTTCTAATATCTTACTTTGTTCATCTGTTGCTTTTTGCATTCAATGTTTAACTTTTCTCAGAGGTGTATAAACATCTATACATATATTTTAAAGATGCTTATATTATTGCAGTATATACCTTCTCAATTGGTTGATCCCTTTCAATTTTTTAAAAAGGTTATATTTATTTTTAGCGAGGGGAAGGGAGGGAGGGGAACATCGATCTGCGAGAGATGCGTTGGTCAGCTGCCCCTTGCCTCTCACACATCCCCAATTAGGGATCTGGTATGCAACCCACGCACATGCACTGACTGGGAATTGAACCAGTGACCTTTCAGTTCGCAGGCTGGCATTGAATCCACAGAGTCACATCAGCCAAGGCATCCCTTTCAATTTTGATGTATGGGCTGCTATAGAGTAATATACATTTTAATATATCAAAAGTTGCATCTTTCATTGTTTTCAGGTATTTATGGTGCATATGTCTTACATTTTAATAAAGATTTAATATTTCAGTTGTAAAAAGTTTGTAGAATACGTATCTGGTGCCCACCTTGTCATGGCTACCATGGTCCGTTTACAGGTCTCTCTCTACTGGTAGACGGGGCACCCCGTGAGGGTTGGGTCACATCCCCCCTGTCCACCTCCTTCTTCAACACCCTGAACAATATCAGTATGCCAAGATTCTCGGAAAAGATGAAGAACGAAGAAGTTGCAGGCCCTGGCTAAAGCTCAGTTGGTTAGAGCATCATCATCCCAATATGCCAAGGTTGCGGGTTTCATTTCCAGTCAGGGCACATAAAAGAAGCAACCAACGACTGCATAAGAAGGGAACAATAAATTGATGTTTTGCTCTCTCTCTAAAGTCACTAAAAAATAATTTAAGAAAAAGAGAAGTAAGTTGTTTCACTTCAGCCCCTTAACTTTTAGGGCCCAACAACTCCACTCTGCTCGAAGCAGCCACCATGCTGGTGTGTCTGCGTTCCAGCAGTGTGACACCTTTGTCCCAATGTCCTTTTCACTCCTTCTCTCCTGATAATTTTTTTTGTTGTTCAAGTACAGTTTTCTACCCTTTTCCCCCCACCCCAGCCCAATCTCCTGATAATTTTTCTCTGAAGAGGTTCAGTTTAGGCATCACCCCTCTGTAAAGCTTCTTTCGGGCTCCAGCTGCCCGTTAGGCTTCCCTCCTCACAGACAGTAACATTTCGCTGTGTGGCAATTGCCTATTTAACCGCCTCTCCTCGAAATTACATTGTGAGGACAGGAATCCAATCAAATACAATTCAAATCTCCAGTCACATGACCTGTAGTGTTTGATGAAGAAAAAGAAACAGAAGTATCTGGTTTATTCAAGTTGCTGTGGTCTCCCTGAGAAACAAATCAGTTGGTATAGAGCAGCAGTGGCTAACAGAACTTTCTGTGATGACAGAAATGTCTACAGCTGTGCTGTCCACGCCTATGGCTATCTGAGCAGTGAAATATGACTAGTATACTTGGGAAAATGAGTTTTTAATCTTTATTAAATTACATTTATTAGCCACATGTATCTAGTGGCTGGTATACTGGACAGCACAAGTGTGGACCAGTGCTTCTCAGCTTGGGGCAGTATTGCCCCCACAAGGCACATTTGTCAATGTCAGGAGACATTTTTGGTTATCACAATTGGTATGCCACTGGCATCTAGTGGGCAGAGACCAGGGATGATGCTGAACATGCTACAATGTACAAACAGCCCCTCACAACAAAGATTTATCTGGCCCCAAATGTCAGTTGTTCCAAGGTTCAGAAATGCTCATCTAGACCATCTAGTCTAGAGGCTTCAGGAAAGCCCCAAATCGGTCCCCATCAGTCAAACAACAGACAGTCACTAAGCCAATATGCGCTAAGCCTTATGCCATGCCAGGACAAGACAGAGCTGGGTCCTATCCCTGGTGAGGGGCTGTCTGCCCTCCCCATAGCCAGGCTCTTTCAAGGATGCTGGTAGAGGGGCAAGGTTGCTACAAGGAGCACTGAAAGGTCTTAGCAGTGATTCTTTTTTTTTTTTTGGACAGATCCTGCCTCAGGTTTATTTGTACAATAGCATGGAAGGACACCAGCTCCATGTAGCAGAAGCCAAGGGGCCACTCCAGTCTTTTCATCCTCACATAGGCAGACAGAGGC
This sequence comes from Anoura caudifer, assembly GCA_004027475.1. Classification (NCBI taxonomy): domain Eukaryota; kingdom Metazoa; phylum Chordata; class Mammalia; order Chiroptera; family Phyllostomidae; genus Anoura; species Anoura caudifer. The sequence goes on along the minus strand of PVKU01003420.1, from coordinate 71,876 downwards.
ATCTACTGTGGCTGGAGCCTCCATAGGGGCCTGGGGACCTTTAGGAGCCTGAGCTGCAGCTGTAGCCGCAGCCTGAGGCTTGGTTTGAGCTTTGGCCTTGGATGTTGGCCAGCAGAGCCTGAGACCCTTGGCAATGTGGGCACGAGCATGTTTCCCAAGCTTGGAGTGACATAGGCAAGTTGACTTAGCATGTGGTTATCACTTTTGGGGATCGTGGGCTTGACCTCCTTGGGCTTTACAAGGTCCTGAAGAGCCTTAGCACATGCGCTCACGGCTTTGGCACTGTTGACCTGCACCTTCTTCAGGCCCTTCTTGTTGTGCTTCTTGGCAAAGTGCGTGTTCATCGGAACTTGGGGTTTATTCCCTTAAGAGATTCATTATCTTTGTGATCAGGGTTTCTTGATGGCATTTCTGTGATACTTTCAGGACTGGTTGTGCACGGTGTGGTTCCTAGATTTGGCCATATTTGCACCCAAGCCCGCAGCTCCTGAGTGCCCAGGACTGAAACAGTTAGCAGTGGTTCTTAAGTCCATCTGTGTCTCTGGCCCCACATGGTATCATCAGCTGCTTCCCTCATCTTCATAGGCGATGGCAATGCCTCGTCTTCCACTCACAGCTCCTGTCACTGGTGTCTGACCCAGTTGAGGCTGCAGCCCTTGCCAGCTCCGGGAACAAAGGAATGAGGCTGCAAAGGGAGAGGACTGAAGCTGAGTGGGCTGAATCTGGGGGCAGAGTTCAAATGGAGTGGGGACTCAGCACACTTACCTGCTGGGCTGCTCTCAACCAGCTGCAGCTGAGGTCGTGGGGTCAGGGCAGAGCATGCAGGGTCATTTGATGACTTCCAGGCAGGTGGGTGCCGGAGCTCCCCGGTAATGAGTGACACATCTGGGGTGTCCCATAGTTCTGATTCAGGTGGTGGGAGAGGCACATGGAAGGGAGAGCCTAGGAGGGAGAAAGATGATCCATACCGGCTCTTGATTCCATGACCCAAGTGTTTCCACCTCAGGCAGTGCCCCACCACTCACCAGGCAGTAAGTCCGCGTAGTGCGTGAGGTGGGGAGCCAGGCCCAGAGATGGCCAGGCAGGGTTGCAGGCAGCCTCCAGCTCACATGGTGACAGTACAGGCCGGAAGAAACTACCAGAAGGCTGGGGAGTCAGGGCACCAAGAGGACAGGCCAACAGCACAAAGACATCCACCTCAGGGAAGTTAGCAAGCTTGGGAGGTGTGGGCCGCCCCAGAGCTAACACATAGCTGCGCTTGCCAGCAACCCGTGTCAGGTTCCGCAAGTGCGCCAGTGCCTCCCGGTGTCGGGCCACTCCCAGGGTGCCCACCAGCAGCCCCACCACATGAGCATCTCTGGCCTTCTCTACCAGGTATCGTCTACATGCCCTTAGCCGCCCAGCCCGGGCACCTTCATCATGAGTCCTCCCAGTGTCTGGGCAGCAGGAAAAGAAGGGCCGTTCTGGTGCCCAACCCAAGAGCAGCCGGCTCAGGTCAGGGTCAAGGTCAGGGTCACAGCTGGCCCCAGAGCCTCCCACATAGAAAGCACCATACTCTTCCAGACACCTCCCCGGGGCCAGGGGGAAGTGACGCCCAAAACGCTCCAGGGGCTCAGGCTCTGAATTGAGGGAGTCCACAGGCAGGGGAAGAGCTGGGCTGGAGACGAGCAGGTCCAGGTACCGAGGGCGCAGCAGAGTAGCCAATGCCTCTGGAAGAACGAGGTGGTACAGGGTTGGGGCCTGGCAAGGCAAGAGCTCCCCTACTCCCCAGAAGACCAAGTAGGACCCAAAACCAAAGGCAAGAAAATACAATTAAAAAAAAAAAAAAGCAAAAGCTGGGGTCCAGGCCGTATCGGGAACTCTGTGGGAATGTACCGAAACGCAGAAATAAGGTACCACGTAGTTGACCCGCCCTCCCTGCATGCAGAGGCAAAACTCCTCACCCAGGGCATGGGCGCAGGCCGGCTCGCTCAGCAGCACCACCGGAGCTGTTGCATCTGGGTTCTGGGCCTCAAAGGCTTTGGCGCAGAGTTCCAAAGCCACAGAACGCTGACCAAAGACGAAGGCCACCGGCAGCGGGCGGGCTGGGGGGCTTAAGCAGGCAGGGCCAAAATGTACGAGGGCCTGAGCTCCAGCTTGCTCAGCACCCAGCACGTCCACACAGCAGCTGTGGGGGAGAGCCATTAGTGAGAGGGGTGTCATCAGGAAGAGCTGCTGTCATCAAGGGAAAAGCAATCAGTGAAGAAGGTGATGTTACAAAAAGACACCGTCACTAAGAGGAACTAGTCTCAGGAAGGCGGTCATCAATCATCATCTAAGAGAAACACAGCCATTAGGGGCAGGTGCCCTGTCACAAAAAGGAAACACCACAAGCCCTGCGTCCCTAGGTCTACCCTACACTCCCTCCTGAAGCTGAAGTTCACACCTGCCATAGGCTGTGTCCCCCAGAATGAACATCTTCGACCCCGAGGTCTCCTCCAGTCGTGCAGCCACAACCCCAGCATCTCCCAATAGCTGGTCAGGGAACTGCAAGGCCACCTGTAAGCATAAATCACGGAGTCACAAACGGCATCTCCTTCCCCTAGTGTTTCTTCAGGGGAAACCTTCCCAGACTCCCTACCCAACTAACCTTCAAAGACCCGTCCCAGAGGAGCACCTCCCCCACTCCGCCACGCCACCCTCACAAAATTACTCCAAGATCCTGATCCTCTGGGAGACCCACCCCCAGATAAATGAGTCACTCCTCCTTAAGTTGCCCTCACCCGTTGACACCCCAGGTTGCGGACAAATCCCACAACTCGCTGCAGTTCGTATACTCGGTCCAGGTCCGCAAGAGGAGTGAGCAGCCCCGCGGCCCCCGCCTCCCGCTGCAGCGCCGCCTCTGCGGGGCTGCTGAATGTAGACTCCATGAGGCACAGCTTAGGTGGCAGGAGGCAGCAGGGACCTTCCTCAGTCCCCGCGTCCTCAAAACCGGCCCTCAATGGGTCAGAGTCTTTTGGTTAGGGCGAGGAGCTAAGGATCTGGCAGTCCACAACCCCTGGACCAGCCCTCCGCACACCCAAACTTCCATATCCTCACTACACTTGAGCCAACCGCAGCTATCACTTCCGGGTTTGTAAGGCAGGCCTGACAGTAATTGTACCAATCATTAACCAGCACGGCTCCCAACCTTCAATCCTGCCACCAAACCGCTCACAACCAATGGCTGGCCTCAGAGCCCAAGGCTAATCGGAAGTGCTTCAGGGGGAGGCGCGGAGTCTTATGGGTGTTGTAGTTTCTCTGGCCCTCCTTCCCAGAAGCTGGGAGTTTTCAGGTTCGTCCTGATACCCACTCCCGGAAAATAACTACTTCGGTTTCAGCTCTAATGTCTCCATGGCTGTTTCCTTACCTGCAAAATGGGGCTTGTAGCAATAGTATTCCTAATTGGAATGTTGAGTCAAAACAATTTAGACATAAAACCTTACCAAGTAGTCCTTCGCATATCACGTGCATTAAAAGCATTGCTATTATCCTCATAGTCGGTCAATCAGGCAAACACCGAGCACTTACTGTTCACCAGGCACTACATTCTTAGAGTTTACAGTCTTCGGAGTAAGAATTGTCCCAATTTACAGGTGAAGAAATCGAGGTTCAAAGAAGCGAACTTCGTGTCCAATAAGATAGAGCAAGTCGGTGGCACAAACCCAGGTCTGATTTCAGAAGCTTGGGCTTTTTGACTTCTCATTTTCCTAGCGTACTGTGCTACACTGGTCATGGGGGAGGGGGAGAAGAGGAAGGAGAAGACACGGGATAGCATGTTGTAGGGGAAGAGAACTAAGTGAGAAATCAAGAGTAAAGTGAGAATGGGGTACAGGGGACAGAGTGTCTCAGGGGATGGCACATGAAAGGCTGGCATGGGAAGAGAATGAGTGAGATGAAGAATGGACACAGAATTTGTGTAAAGTTTGAGAAAAGAGAAGGGGAAGGGGACGAATCTAAAAGTAAACAGCTCTATCACTTCTAAGGAGACTCAGGCTCACGGAAAGGAGTGGGGAGAGCCCAGACGTGTTCCTCAGGTCTTACTGAGGAGATGGCTTGGGTGCCTGAGAGGCAGCCAGGGTGGAACTGTGACTGACAATAAGGAAGGAACCCTGCAAAGGGAGGAGAGCAACAGGGCAGGGAGCTGTCCCTGGTGCTGACCAAGCCCAGCCGAGGTGGGCTGGTCAGGTACCACGAAGTGGGGCAGTTTCAGGTACACAGAGAATACTAGGTCCTGCCTTCCTTTTCCTCTGGGGCCTGCAATACCTCCTCCCACGCATGCTCAGTTCCACTTTCCACACCTCTCCCCAACCATGTGCAAGTTTGAGTGCCTCCATAACCCCACACCAGAAATCTATCCTGGATCGCAAAGCCATTCTCCAATTCTTCCCTCCCAATTGGACCCGGCCTCCCCTGGCTTCCAGCCTGAGTCCCAAGTCCTCTACCTCGGAAGCCTCCCATTCCCATCAGAGATGAAGCTTCCTCCATGCAGCCTTCCTTCACTGGTCCCATTCTCCTAGCTTGGCATGGCAGCTGTGGACTAGATCAGCCTTTGTTTAGACAGAACAAGGCAAGGCAGAACTAGGAACCCAGCACTCAACATTGTTGATTAAATAAACGTATGCGTTCATGAACACTGAAACTAATTTAAAGGGGCGCGGGTGCTGATACTGCTGTGATCCCCAGCCCACCCCAAGGGCAATAGCAGTGCTCTGAACGGCTCCAGCCTAGGAGCAGCTGACTCCGGCAGTGCCCCTTCCACCCTAGGAGCAAGAGGTTGGCTCCACCACTCCCTACCAAGGCCTGGGTCCAAACATCCTTCCATCCATCCCCCAGACCTTCTGGGGCCACCGTTAGGTGGTAGTGGCAGCAGAAAGGAAGCAGAGACAACAGTGCAGTGAGGGTCCAGGTTTACTCTTTGGGTACAGGGAAGAGTGAGGAGGAGGTGTGGGTGGGGCGGGAATGCCCCTCAGTAGTCAGCTGTGTAATCTGTGCCATGCAGGCCCCGGCACAGCAGTGTGAACTCCTTCACCATCTCCTTTACCCGCCTCTTGTTCACTCGCTCGCTGAAGGAGAGAAGGGAGAGCAGGTTAGCACCATCCACCACCGCCTCTTCCAGACCTGAGCCCAGGCCCCGCCAGCTCTGCTCACCGAAGGATCTGCTGGCTGAAGGTGTCCTTCTGTTCAGGACTGAGGCGGGCAGAGGGAAAACCAGGTGGTTGCAATGCCTCCTTGATCCACATGCTCAGGAGGCTGAAGCAGTGTTTATTCAGAGCAAACAGGATGTCGGCAAAGCAGTCCATGAGGCTGCGGGAGGCCTGGCCCCCAATGGCCTGAGGAAGACAGGTTCTCAGTATACCAGGCCTTGCCCCATCTGCAGCAAAGGTACCAAGCCATGTTCCACCCCCTCACACAGTTCCTCAGCCATACTGCATAAGACCAGTGAATGCTGCTTTTTGAGAGCCAGCTGGTCCTCCCAGCAACTCTTACAACTTTCAGGCATTTAAACAAGGAAGAAACAGAATAATCAGAGAGTTTAGGGGACCCAAGGCTCGAGGTTCCCAAAAGGGCAGCTGCCACAGCAGCGAGGGCCACCACACCCCCAGCAAGCCCCCACCTGCTCCACCTCACCTCCAGCACTGCTATGAGCAGCACACGGCCATCCTCCTGTACTACCTTTCCCACGGGTTCTACTTCCCCACATCGAGGCAGGAGCTCTGTCTGCAGAGGATGGAGAGGCCTGTCAGCCCCAGCTCCTTGGCCCCTCATCCCGGAGACAAGATCTGTACACCACACCCCTACCCTCTGGAGGCCTGGGCAGGGCAGGCTGGGTGTAGGGGTGGGGGGCGTCAGGGGTCGGCCTGGCACTCACGAAGAAGCCACAGGAGGCCTTGACAGTAGGTGCCTCAGGGAACTTGAGGGCCAGCACAGCTGTGGGAGAGGCAGAGGCAGATCAGATAGGGCCTAAGGATCCTCTCGAGGGGGCCCCAGGCCCACCTGTGCACCTGGCCGTACTTACCACACTGGAACACAGCTTTGACATCCAACCGTTCGCACAGGAACAAATCTGGCTTCCGCTTCAGAGCCTGCAGGAGGTGGAGCTGGTAAGGCCAGCCCCAGCCAGCTCCAAGGACCATCTCCCCCCACTCACCTGCCACCCCAGGGCCCAACGTCACACACCACAGGCAGAGGCTGCCGACACTAGCTATCCAGCCATCTCTGGGGCACCCAGACCATCCCAGAATTCAGTAGGCCAGGAGAGAAGCAGCCAAGAAATGCTAGGTACATGTACATGTACATGTACATGAATACACTGGTATATATCAGAGAGGGTGGGGTTCATAATGCAGATAGCTTGTGTCCCAAGTTACTCCCTGGGCAAACTCCTTCCCTTCTCCCCTCCATCAGGGCCAGGTTCCTGTAGGCTCCAGGTGGCCTGCAGTGACCTGGCTTAGACTCAAAGAGGTAGCTGAGGCCCCCTTTGTTTATTAACAGGAGGGCAGGAAGGAGAGATGGCAGCCGGATGGGGAACACAGCCCAACAGCCCCCTCCCATGTCCTGCCATTGAGCAGACACCCTTCAGATCAGGAAGAGGAAAAGGAGGGCAGGAGCCTTGGAGCCACAGCTCCACCTTTCCCCCAGGGCGCCCTGCATCCAGACCCTTCTCAGCCATGCCCAGCCCAGGGGCCATGTTGCCATGTGGGGGGTGGAGGGAGCATCGCGGGCAGATCACCCACCCCAAGTGGTACCAGGACATGACTGGCACATCCTCAGGTCACAGGAGGTGCCTGCGCAGCCCCCACAGTTGTCAGACACTGCTGGCGCCCGAAGCCTCCCAACGCATAGCACACAGACCCTAACCCTCCAGCCCCGACACGCCTTCCAGTCTGCTGCACTCACCCACTCATGTGCAGGCATCCCTGCAAGCACCCTCACTGAGACACCCTGCTGACCCTCAGACACACTTCTATCACAGCCCTTACACACGCACGCACTCTCCCACATTTCCACATTTGCAACACACCCTCTCTACATATTCACATACCCAGTCCCCCACATCCCCAACCACGTCCACACCCACACCCTCAACCTACCCAGTCTTCTGTCCAGCACATATATCCCCCCCAAACAGCCACCTACAGACACACTCACATACCCTCAGCCCCAAAGCTGCCCCCACACTCATCCAGGACCTGAACACACTCCCTATTCCCCACTCCTCTCACCTGCCCCCCAAATAAACGATAAGTTACAAGAGAGTGAGAACCATACCCACTGTTGCTCACCATTACACCCTCAGCGCCTAGCAGAGTACTGAGCATGTAATACACCCTCAGGAAATGTTTGTAGAATGACTGAGCAAAAAACCACATTATTTACATTAGCCCACAGTACTCCCCCAATCTGCAGGAACTCAATAACACACAGAACTCCCATATGCTAAGCCCACATTCCCACAGCCTAATACCTCTCTCTCCCAACACACATACCCCAATACAGACATACCAACACCACAATAAATATGCTACCCTCCATTGTACACAGTGCTTCCCACATGCTTCCTGCACACATCAGCATTCGAAACCCATCAATGTCCACAACACGTCGACATGAAACAGGCATCAACGCACATGTCCACACTCCAGTTACACACCTAACATAGCGCTCATACTACTTACAGCAGTTACGTGGTTTCTGTTCCTCCCAAACCAAACTCCAAACATAGCAAGTAAGGCCCAGCACACACCACATGCGAACACACCCCACACGGTCTCACAGTGGAGCCAGCACCCACTTCCCAGCACCTGTCCGACAGCCCCACTCAGGGGTCCCCCGCTGCAGCACACTCATCTCGGCCCCTCCCTTCGGAGCTCCTCCCAGCCTGCCTCTCAGGAGCAGGCTGGGGGCACCGAGGCAGGCAGTTCCCGGCAGGAGCACGGGGACAGTGAGCCCCAGGCCCTTGAACTCCAGTCCTATCCCTGAACTTCTTGGGCACCCCAGCCACACAGAAGCTGCTGGGAACAGTTACCACCCCTCTCGTGCCCACCCACGCCAGGCCAGCCCACTCCCTCCCTTCGGGATCGGCCTCTCCCTGGTCTTTGTAGGAGACTGAGCTAGCTGAGGCAGAGGGGCACTAAAGGAGAATGTTGGGTTGTCAACTTCCACGGAAACAGATGAAGAAACTCTATTCAACTGAACAGAAAAAAAATTTGTCAACAGAAAGCTAAAAATAGGCTTAAATTGAATTTCAACATAAGAGAAAGAGAAAGAGAGAGAGAACAGAACGTGAATGAATAAAACTAAAACACACCTGTGCCAGGAGTTGCATAAATGAATCAACAATATCAGGATGATCCCTGGGCCCTAAAATATAATAAAGATGGAACTTAAGAAAAAATTATACAAACAGCAACTCAACCTCATATAGTTATGTGGGACTGAGAGCCTGCAGGGAGACAGCGTGGGGGCACATGAGCAGCAGGAAGCAAGATAAAGAAACAAAACATACAAAAACCATGAACTGGGAGAAGCCCAACAGAAAGAGACGGCAAAGTGAAGGACGGGCCTGCCCCAGCCCCCTCCCAAGGGGCTTCCACCTACTCCCCACGCCTCCTCAGGTCATTCCCCCAAGTGACTCTCTGGTGCTCGAGCAATCCTGGACTCCACACAGATGAAGGAACAGCCCCGCACTCTTGCTTCGGCCTCCGGCAGGCTGGGGCGGCCCTCCACTGCTTCCTAGCACGTACCTCCCCATCACTAGCCACTGAACCGGAGGGCAGGGCTGGTTGGTTCTTGGTACCTCCTTGGAGGCCTGGGTGAAGACCCTGAGATGGCCAGGGTGTCTGGACCTCAGCAGGTGCCCCCTCACTTTGATGGCCTTAGGGCTCTCAGTGCGGCCATGGAAAGGAACCTATGGGGTCCACTTAAACCAGGGGATACCTTCTCGGGTAGAGCAGTGCCCAGTATGCTGCGGGGATGGCCAGGCAAGCCCCTGGCAGGGCCTAGGGAAGGAAATTGCATCTTGAGGCCAGAAATGAAAGTCCCACCCAGCAAAGCCCCTCCACACGGACACGGACTCAGCAGAGAGCCAGGTTCAGGGCTAAGGACCAGTTCCCACCATCACTCCCCATGAAGAAAGAGGGAACCCAGTTAATGTATCGCCCTAGGGTGCAGTGGAAGGACAGAGCCCGAGGAAGGGATGGCAAGACTGGGACAGCATACAAGGTAAGGGGACCACCCTGTGTTTCCAGACAACCAACAAGCCCAACAAATAGGAGACTGGACGATATTCTGCCTCCAGTTCTGATGACATCTGTGGCAAGGATAAGGTGTGCGCCCGGAGCTGCTGCCCGGGCCACTCCGCTCTCGAGGGGAGGCGCTGCAGGGACGCCTGCCGGAGACACCACTAAGGAGCTGTGTGATCTTGCGCAAGCCACACTCAGTAACTCAGTTTCCCCACCATAAAGCAGGTAATAATCTCTTCCCACTTTCTTCTCCAGGCTATGAGGAGCCACTGACAAAACCTACCCCTGTCACATAGGAGCCCTGAGTTACTCAAGCCCTGGAAGGTGAGGCCTGATGTGCCCCATTCCTCGGACCCAGGGCAGAAAACAGGCTGACAGGCAAAGGCCTCCCTGCCAGTGGTGACAGTGAGCCAGACAGTGAGGAAGGAAGGTCCCAGGGCAGGGAGCCCTCAGCCTCCTTTCTCCAACAGCATCTGATATCTGCTCTGTGCTGGCCTCATTCTCGCCATGGGATGCAGAGAGAAGAGACCCAGCCTTGCCCTTGAGGGGCTTAGTCTAGGGACAGAGACACACATGAAGGCTGATTATGGAGTGTAATTGGTGCTTTATCAGCAGTGTGTACATGATGCAGGTTCAGCACAAAGTCAGAGGCACCCAATTCTGCCTCACAGAAGCTTCTGAAGAATGATGCATGGGTAAGGCATGAAGGAGAGAGAGTTTACCCGATAAAGGGCTTTGGGGATTCCAGTTAGAGGAGCAAGGCACAGGGACCAATTTGGACACAGCAAGGGAAGAGTCAGTGTGGCTGGACTGCTGGAGTCATGGGGAGGCTGGCAGGAGAGGACAGAGAGAGGTGTGCAGGAGCTGCACCAGGTGGGCAGGAGTGGGGTGCTAACCTGAGGGCAATGGGGAGCAATGAGAGAGGGTTTTATGCCAGGTGGGGAAAATGCTTAGATTGTGTTTTATAAAGAACATGGCAGCTGCAGGGTGCCAAATGGATTGGAGAGAAGGGCGATGTCAGGAAAACCAGTTAGAAAGGCGTTGAGGTGATGCAGACACTGCGCTGAGACTTTGGCCATGGAGGGTGGGGAGCAGGGGGCAGACCATCAGGACTCTTTCCCAGCTGGGTATGGGGAGTGAAAGAAGTGGAGTTGAGGATGACCACATCTGGGTTTTGGGCCCAGGTTTCTCCCCACCTTGGACCTACCCGCAGCCCACCAGAGCGGAGGCCAGCATCATGTGACCAGACACCGAGGACATAAGCAGAGAACACTCTGGCTCCAGCTGAGACCCCTGGCGAGTCTCAAACGTGCGGGCTTGCATCCAGGCAAGACTCATGAGGCTGGCAGAGAATAGTGCTGTTTCATTTCCAAGTTGGAAGCCTGGTTAGACACCAGGGGAAGCCTGGAACCCCCTTTTCCCAACTCTCTTAGGCTAAGGGCCACAGTGAATGGGGGTGGGGGACAGGACCACAGCCACAGGCTTTTGGCCTGGAAGGGAATAAGCCTTGATGCGGGAAAAGGAATCCGCACTCACTGAGCACTTGTGTGCAAAAACCTCAAGCCAGGGGCCCAAAAGATGCTACTTTAATGCCTACAACAATCTTATCAAGTATAAGATATCTCCATCTCGCAGATATGGAAACAAAGGCTTTGCAAAGGTAAGTGACTTGCCCAAGGTCACACAACTAGTTGGTGGTGATGAACTTAGAATCTAGGTGTACCTGATTTCAAAGCCCATGCTCTTTCTACTTTTAATTATACCCCAAAGAAAAGGAGCCAGCCTGGTACCCCAAACCCCTCAGAGCTTCTGGCCCCACCTTCCCCATCATCCAGACTGGCCCTGAGCCCAGCATGCCAGAAGACATCATTCACTCTCTTATCCACTTCAGCCTAAGGTGTCAGCTATTTGTAAGGTGACAGTTATTCCCATAGGTTTCCCATCAAGTCGCATGTGCAACTCAGGGGACAGAGGAGAATAGAGTGGGCAGCTTTGGCTCCCCAGTTGGGGAAGCAGAGGCAGTGGCAGTGGCGGTGGCAGCGCAGACCCTGGGCAGGACCTACCTTGCTGGAAGAGAGTGAGTGTGACGGAGGTGACGAGCAGGAAGAGGGCCTCAATTGGTGGGAAGTGGGCAGGCTCGTGAGCAAAGATGTGGACCAGCTGCAGCAGAGCAGGGAATGCTGGTCAGCTAGGCCCTGTCTCACAGGGCAGGCCAGCCAGCCTCCCTGGAGTGCAGGTGAGGACCTCTGCCAGGGCAACCATCCAACCCGCTCCACCCACTGACCCCATCCTGGGTCAGACAGATCTCTGACAGGGATGAAATCTAGAACACGGCTGTCCCAATTAGAAGGCCCACCTGTCTAGTGAGGTCAAGCGCAGAGGCCTGGGGGACGGTGCTGTACATCCGACCCAGCATCTCACACAGCTGCGGCACCATGGGGGCAAAGTCATCCAACAGCGTCTTAACAGACTTCTCAAAAATAGCGCACACCGCCTTGGGAGGAAGCAAAGGGGCCCATGAAATAGAAAACAAGATTGTATTATAATCATCAAATTTGCTAAGAAACTGGATCTTAACTATTCTAACCCCTAAAAAGAAATCCTGAGTATGTGACCTGATAGAGGTGTTAATTATCACTATAGTGGCAATTGTTTCATGTTATAATATACAAATGTATCAAACAACCATGTTTGTACCTTAAATTTATACATTGTTATGTGCCAAATATATTTCAGTTGGATAGAAAAAAAGAAAAGGAAAGTGGTCCTGGTCAGCAAGTCCCATCAACTGGAACAGAGTGGAGGCCCAGCACAGAGGAGGCCTGAGAAGGGTCCCTTACCCACAAGCCTTGCCTGGCTTTGCGAACCCAGCAAGGTCAACAAGCCTGACCCTCCTGCTGAAAGGCAGGAGGCAGAAAGGCCCTTTTCAGAGGGGCACAGGCCGGAACTTTGTAACTCAACCCTTCCTACTTACATCTCCACCATTTCCTCTCTGGGAACAGCAACAGCAACAAAATCCTCAACTGAAAAAGACCAAAGGTCGGTGTCTGATGCTAAAGTGACTGCCTGACTGTCACTGGGCCACAACATCATAGCCCTTTGGTTGAGCACTTCTTGTGATACTAGAAAGCTCTGAATGTCTTCCCAAAAGACTCCTTATATCTATGGGACAGGATTCACCAACTTTACTTCCTCAAGACCATCAAAAGCTTAAGTGGGGCAGCCACACGTTCCTCCTGCTCCTCCTCTGAGAAAAGTCCCCATGGGACAGACAGCAAGGGTCTGGGCTCACCTCCACCACCTGTGCATCATTCAGCCATTTGCTCAGCACCTTCTGGATAAGCTGGAAGACCTGCTGCAGCACCACTACCACCTGGAGACACAGGAAGAAGTAAGATGCCCCCATCAACACTGTCACACACCCGAGAAGGACGTGGTAGTAGGAAGTAGGCCAGGAGTTCAAATTCAAACCTTTCACCCCTAGGCTGCATATTGAAGACTCAGCTCATGAAACCCTGGCAGAAGCAGTGTTTGCTCAACGCCCCGCGAATGAAAGAGGATTATTTGAATTCTAGGGATCCTCTCAGAAGAAACCTCAAATTGCAAAGCAGGGATATTATGAGTGCTTCATAAGATTATTAAAACTTTGTAACTTTAAAGAAATCACTTTCTCTACACTTCTGCTCAGTAAAACTCTTAGTGTCAAAAGCATGTGGGCTAGCCCCTGACATGGAGACACTGTCTCACCCAGATAGGCTTAGGTTAGACAGAGCCAAGGGATGCAGAGATGCAGGAGCAGTGAGCAGAAGGAGGTCCTGGGAGGCGAGGGGAGGCAGGATGACGGCTACCACAGAAGAAGGGGCTCTGTGGGAGATTTAGTCTGGAGCCAAAGGGTAACTGAGACTTGGGTGGGGGGTTGAGTAGAGCAGCCAGGACATTGTGGCTTCCTTTTCTTCCTCTTCTTGCTTTTTGGTGCCCCAGGAGAAAACAGTAAAGGGGGTACTGGGAACAATGATCAAAGCAATCCCTCACATTTGCACAAAACTTTATAGTACGTGAAGTGCTTTCGCTCAAGACCACATCTGCTACCTGGAAGTTGGATGAGATGAGCAAGCCAATATTCTGAGAGTCATAGTTTTGAGTGGGAAGCTGAGGCTTGCCCCAGATCAAACAGCTTATAAGTGGTCACACAACCCTCTGTGCCCGAGCTTATTCCAGCACTTGTCACAGTGCTTTGGGACAATCTGTTTACATGTATTTCCTCTGACTGGGAGCAACTTGAAGGTAAGAACGATTACACGTGGGACACATAAGCATCCTTGGTGCCCACAGGGGACAGTGACTGCTGAAGTAGAAGGCCCCAGAGTTGGGGGCTAAACAGGGTCTATAATTACATCACAAAGGATAATGTCAGTGTCCCCTAAAGTATGGAGGAACCACGACAACGCCACCAGAGTTGGGCTGGGGACAAAGATACCACCCGCAGGGTGGGACAATGACATCACTCCCCATAGAGATGGGGGCAAAGATAAGATAATTCACAGGGTCAGGGGACCAAATGCATCATGCCCCAGGGAACAATGACAATATTACCCACGGAGCTGGAGGTGACAATGACTTTCCCACAGGGGTGGGGGGTGGGGGCAATGGCAATGACAACATCACCCACGGGGTTGGGTCCCTGTGGCACTGGCAGCTTCCGGAGCTCAGAGCCTTCATGATCATCCTCATGATGACTGACGTCCAGCGTGGTGAAGAGGTTGGAGAGGAGCCCCAAGATGTGGACAATGGCCAGCTTGTTGGAGGGATTGGGCTGTGGAGAGAAGCAAGCCAAGTTCTGGATCTCCCAGCCCAGCTTGGAGCCCGGGCCCCAGTTTTGACTGCCAGCTCCAACCCCACCCCTCCGCAGCACAGCCCACACAAACGGAAGCCCCAGAATCCCACCCTGCCCCTCCCTGGCCACATACACCCCACCCACGCTCACTCACTATCTCCTCTGCCAGCTTCTCCAGCTGCTGGATGTAGGGTGAGATGAGCAGGTGCAGGTTCTTAAGAATCTCCTCCACCTGCAGCGCTGACAGCAGGAAGCCCAGAGCCTGCATCAGCCACATGCACTGACTTGTCTGTGGGACAGAACATGGAGGGTCAGTCCTGCACACACCTGGTTGTGGGTAGGGAGAATGAACTGACTGGAGAGGCTTCCAAAAACAGAGAATAAGGAACCATGCAGTAGACAGTATTTCTGTGGGTTCTTGCAATGTTCCCAGGGAACCCCCTAGAAACTTTTGAGCTCACCTTGTGGATCTGTTTCATTAGCACATCCTGGGGATAAAAATAAGAAATATGGCATCAGAGCGGTGGTGCGCCCCCAGGCCCAGCTCCACCCAGGACCCCTGCATACCTGTGAGACAGCTACAATGTTGGCAGCATAGGGTGGCAGATCATACTTGCATTCTCGGCAGATCTTCTTGAGGGTGGACACAGAAGAGACAGAGAGCTCAGGATTGCCTAGGGCATGCAGTACGAGGGGCAGAACGCTGTTGATCATGACAGGGTGGTCAGCCAGCCATTCAGACAGAGCTCCTGGAGGGAGAAGAGAGGGGGTGGGTAGCTGAGGCAGACAGAGCTCCCAAGCAGGGTCAAGTTGCAGCACCCCCCCCCCATAGACCAGTGCTTGAACACTCAAATATGCATGCACACGACCAGACATCCTTAAAGCTGAGAAGCAGGAAGGAGTTACTCAGGAGAGGCCCAGCACTGCTATTCCACTGACAGTGAACTAGCCTCGCTAAACTGCAGCTCAACGCACTCAGTAGGAAGGACCCCTAGATGTGCCAGGACAGAGAGCTGGCCACAACACCGACTGCATGTATGGGCGTCTGCATCGCTCCCACTTTGGATAGGACCCAGCAGGCTGGCTGTAGCTGGGATGGATGACTACGGCTCTGAGAATGTGCTCGTGGGTGTGTGCCAAGTCTCACCAATGGTGAACATGACAGTGTCGGCCAGCTGCACATTGCTGATGCTGATCCGTGGAATGAGGCCGATGAGCCCAGGCACCACATCAGAATAGTTGACATCGATGGTCTCTGCGATGGATTGGAAGCCATAGAGCAGGGCCTCTGTGTGCTGGGGAGAGAGGGAGCCACTGGCTTGGCTGAAGGGCAGGGTGTGACAGATCTGGGAGGGCTGAGGGGATCAGGCTTGGGGGGTACCTGCCAGGAGTAGGGCTCCTCTGAGCTGGTGAGCAAACGACCCAGCTTGTCATAAAGGTTGCTGAGCAGCTCGGCCCCCAGCATTTCATAAACATACATGAGCGTGTCTGAGATGTCCACCCTGAGAAGCAGATGAAGGCCTTGTATACAGCCTGGATCCTGCCCCCAAGCCCAGGAGCCCACCCTGGTCCCCTCAAAACCCTATAAAAGTGCTTAGAGAATAGAGAAAGGGGTCCCGGGATTCAGAAGGCCTGGCCTTGGGCCCCTTCCCTCATTGCCTTCATTATTTCAGGACTCCTTTTAGGGCTAGCATTGGCCTGCCACCATCACCTGTAAATTCGGAACTGCTCCTTCTCGTCTGAGGACCAGAATCCATACTCCTCATCAGAAGGGAACTGGGCCTTGTGCAGAAGCACATCCACCAGCTGGAAGTAGACCGGCCGGTACACCTGCTGGTACACAGCCTGCTTCTCTGCCTCAAAAGACAGAATGTCATCCTGAGAGAGCCAGGGAAGAGTATTAGCCACCTTGTCAGCAGCCACTGAAGCCCACCTTCGTTCATCATGGCCCCACTCCTACTGGAGGTCACACAGACACACCTGCAGTGTGTACCAGAAGGTGAGGGTCAGGGAACTGGTGGTCTCATTGACAGGATAGTGGCCAGGGATACCCGTGCAGAACATGATCATGTTGACAAGGGCCAGGAAGCTCTGCCAGTGGTCCACTTGGTCCAGCAAGGCCCTGGGAGGGAGAAGATAGAGTAAGGGTACTCCACGGGCCCCAAGAGGCCTCCAGGATCCCTCTACCCCCTTAGAGTACCCTAAATTCCACCCCCAGCTACCCCACTCCTCACCGAGAGTGGTTCTCGCCCAGGGCCACAGCAATGCGACAGATGCCATGGGAGGTCTCCATGTCCCCATTCTGCACTGCCTGTCGCAGCTGATCCTGCAGTCCCAGCACCAGTGGGATGAGTTTCAGGAGGGTGTTCACATACCTGGAGGCACGAGGGGACGGGACCCATCAGAGCCGTCTGCCTATTCCTCCCAGATTTAAAAGAAAGGCACATTCTCCCTGTCTTCCATTAAAGCCCCCTCCCCACACCAAATCCAAAGAGAAAAGAGGTCAGAGCCTACATGACAGCTTTGAAGCTGCCCAAGTCAGGAAGAACCTTAGGTTGGAGACCTCCAGGGCAATGCTGGGAAGGAAGCGTAAGGTCAGAATTATGGGTTCAGTTGTGCTTCCTATTAGACTTAGAATTGGTGCGGGAATGCATTAAGAGTTTGGAGGAGTTGAGGATGAGGTACATATATTTTGCATGTGGGAAGGACATCAATTTTAGGGGGGCAGAGGGCAGACTGTTAGGGGTTAAATTGTTGCCCCCTCCAAAAGTTGAAATCTTAACTTCTAGTACCTCAGAATGTGATGTTATTTGGAGATAGGGTCATTACAGACAAGGTCGTGGTGGGGGGCCCTAATACAATATGACTGGTGTCTGTATAAAATTACATCCATGTGAAGACAGACACCTGCAGGGAGAATGACATGTGACAGAGGCAGAGAGTGGAGTTATGCAGCTGCATGCCAAGGAACAGCAAAGAGGGCTGGCAAACCACCAGAAGCTTGGAGGAGGCAAAGAAGGATTCTCCTACAGATTTCGGGGGGAGCTGACACCTTGGTTTCACACCACGAGCCTCCACAACGGTGAGACAGTAAACCTCTGCTCTTTAAATCTGCCAAGTGTTTGGTACTCTTATTAAGACAACAGCACCAGAAAACTAATACAGACACTGTTCAAGGAGACTGAACAGGTTGGGAGGGAGAAGAGTTAACACAGGCTTGGGAACCCTGTTAAAGGCTTTAAAAGGCAGCGACAGCTCCTAAGAGCATCAGTCTCTGCCTTCCACCCACCCCCTACCAAATCTTAAATCCTATGTACTCTGGCGGCAGCAGGAAGGGAAAGTAGATGATGAACTCAGAGAGCTAAGAGGCAAAATGAACAGGAATTGACATGAAGGTGGGAAAAAGTCAGGGACAAGTCTCAGGTTACTGGCTAAACAACCAGGTAGATGGTGGGGCTGTTTACTGAGACCTGGAGGGCTGGCTGGAGGAGGACAGCAACAAATGTAATGGGAGGCTGGACAGCGATATGTTCAGTGTTATGCATGTTTAGTCCGAGGTACTTGGTGAGATATGCAGGTAGAAGTGTCCAGAGAATTGGACATAAAAACATGCAACCTGACAGAGAGGTTGGAGGAAGAGACAGATTTCGGAGTGATCAGAGAACGGCTGGGGAATTGCTCAGGAAGACAACGCTGAATGAGAAAAAAGAAGGCAGTCCAGCTCAGAGCTCCGAGGCTCAGTGATCCCTAGGGGAGGGCTAGAGGAAGCACAGTATATGAAAGAGACGGAGAGGAGGCTAGCCCATCCACTGGACTCCTTCCCAGTAGCTTGCTCTATGAAGATCAGATTAAGCAGAGGAAGTGACACTCTCAGGAGGGATCAGATGCTTAGGACCCCTCTGCCGTCAATCACAGTGTCACCATACCAATCTATGCAGAGGTGGAAGCGGGGGATACTGAGTGTCCAGGAATTCTGTCTGGACTTACCCCAAGCAGGTTGCTAGGCAGGTAGCCTCATAACCTTAGGCGTAAGATGTGGACAGAGGCAACCAGTCCACTATGCTGCCCTCCACATCCCAGTTCTGGTGAGATAAGATGTCCATGCCAGCACGCCCCAGCCCAGAGGCCACTGCCTAGAGACAGCTGGGAAGGCTTTAGTCTCATGATCCTGACACCGGCTGGACCATCAGACAATGGGCACCTTCAGGCCGGACTCGGGTACAAAGAACAGGGACACAGCCAAGGCCATGACCCGTGAGTTCCCCAGCAGCTGAGATGGGGGGGCAGGAGGTAGTGCCCTACCCTCAAAGCACTGTATTTCAAAGCTCCCTCACACCTGCCAAAATCCATGTACTCAGTAGGTCCTCGATGAAGGTTCTTAATTTGTCTCAGCTGAGCCTGATAATAAGCCTAGGACAATATAGCTCAGAAGGACTCAGATTACTCAAGGCCATACAGAAACTTGGAGATGGGTTCCAGGCTGAGAAAGGCCCTTGCACTGCTGCACATCTGCTTCTCTCAGGGCCCAACCCGAGCTTTCCCAAAGGATCTGTATGGATCTCAGCCCACATCTCAAGTCCTAACTGATGGGGGCATCCACAAGCCTGTCTAACTCACCTTCTCTCCTCCCCCAGCCACCAGTGAAGTCTTCCAGAATTAAAAACCTATTACAGGGGGAAAAACACTTCAAAGCAGAGAGAGCCAGGCAAGCAGCAGCAGCAGCAGCAGCTGTGGAGGAGAGTGAACAGGGTGACTGGAGTACATGCAACCTTAGCCAAGGGGAGGGTGATGTTGGGCAGCCTGGGCAAGGCAGTGGCTGGATGGCCCAGGAGTCAAAACCACGGAAGGTGACTTTCTCAAGCCAATGCTAGGGAACTAGACATGGATAGAGCAAGGTTCAAAATCTGACTCTGGGCTGGGTGTAGCCCACCCACTGGGAAAACTCTTGCATAGATTTTCTACACCTGGGCACGTATGCCTGAGACCTGTGAGTAGACAGGAAAAAACCTGAAGCACCCAGAAGTTTCTAGGTTTGGGGGAAGGCGATAAGACGATGCCTTTAGGGCCATGGCTGAGACTGGTTCAAGAAGGCTGATTCCAGTCAGTCAGTTCGAGCTGCTGGGGCATGGCTGCTGGGACTCCTTAGCTGCCACTCACACTGAGCTCAGCCCAGACCTGCAATTAGAGATCCAGGAGCAGAGCTGAAAATGGGGAGAGTTGCTAAGCAACAAAGGGAGCTGCAGCCAATAGGCGCTCAGGAGGCTGTGGGTTCCCTCACTGGCTTCTTGCTTGCTCATTGGTTCAGAGCAGAGGCATCAATTACCTGCCAAAGCCCTAGAGACTGGCTGGGCGGGTAAACCTGGGTGTATCCAAGGACATTCCACATCGTCCACACACTGGCCCTGGCCAATGCCCCTTACCTAACTGTCTGAGCCCAACCAGCACCTGAGCTTCAGGCTGCCAAGAAAGGCCTTGACCTGGGACTTGGTACCCAACTTAAGTCGGAAAACCTGGGAAACCAGGAGAAAAGCATCATACTAACTGCCAATGTAATAATGATATAAAATACTAGCAACTGCAGTTTATGGAGTGCACAGGAACCATGCTAAACCTTCCACAGACATGGTTTGATTATCCCCCTAACAAAATAGTCTTTATAAAATACCAGACACAGGCCCTGTGCACATTATCCTACTTAAATCTAAAACTCTGTGAGGTCATTATGATCACACACGTTTTACTGATGAGGAAACTGAGGCTTAAAAGTGGCTCACCCAAGGTCTCAGATTTAGTAAATGGACCATTTAAGATTCAGAAACTCAGATGTGATTAATGCCAAGGCTAGCGCCATTAACCACTTCCTTATGCTTTCTCTTTCAGTGTCGTTTCCCCCTCCAACTCTGCCAAGGGCTCCAAAAGCCCCATGTCTGAAATGTGAACGTCAGGCCTCCAGTCTTGCCCAGGTCAGTCCACCTTATTCCAAAAATTCCATCATGCCCTTTTCTTTGCTTGAAATCTTTATGTCATCCTCAGGATGAAGACTGAAATCTTAAGCTGGCTGACAAGGTCCTACATGATCTGGGCCCAGATCTCCTACAACTGGCCCTTAAACCCTGCTGTCTAATCACACCCACTCAGCAGGCTCTTACACCCTTGCTTGGGCTCTTTCAGTTGTCTGAAGTGTCCTCACCATATCCTTCACCTCTATCCGACTAACTCTTACACAGCCTTCAAAGCACAGCTCACTTGTCACCTTCTCTGGGAAACCTTTCACAACCCACAGACTGGGTTCAATGCCTCTTCTAGGCTCTTAAGCAGCCCCACTCTCTCCATTAGAGTGTTTATCACACTGACTATACTTGTCCATTCATGTATCTAGTAGGTTATGAGCTCCTAACTTGCAGAAATCGACCCATTCATCTTTATGCTCCTAGTGCTCAGCACAGGGCCCAACACAGAAACAGGTGGTGCCTAATAGACGTTTGCTGAACAAACACCTTACTACACTCGCTTACCTTCTTTTGAGTCCTCAAATGTACCATGGTGCTGTCCACCAGAGGCCTTCGCACCTGCTGTCGTTTCTGAAGCCTGCAACGCTCCTTCCACGCCCCCAACCTTTCCTAGCCCTGCTCCTACCCCCCATCACTCAGGAAACTCCTACTTTTCATCCGTTCAAAAAGTACTGAATGCCACCGAGTGCTGCCAGGCACAGTGTGACAAAATAAAATGACAGAGTGCCTATCCTCCCAGAGCTGAGAAACTAATGGGGAGACATACATTAATTTATAATGAAACTGTGTTATGGGCTAAGAAGGAAAAACACTGGGAGCTCTGAGATAAAATAATAGAGAAGACCAAGCTTAGTCTTAAAAATCATTGAGGACGTGAAGTTTCAGCTGAGGCAGAGGTGATATGCCAAGTACCTGTGATGGTTCAGAACCTAGGAGGAGCGTGGGACGTTCAAGGAATTGAAAAGACTGTAAGAGTGAAGAGAGCAAGGAGCATGGCATGTGATGAGGCTGGAGATGCTGTACTGCGCAGCATCTCTGGGAATCACAGTAAGGATTCTGAACTTCATCCTAGGAGCAGTGAGACGCCACTGAAGGGTTCTGAGCAGAAAGGGGAGTAAAAACTCATTCTCAAAAGATCACTCTGGCAGCTGGGTAGACAATGAAGGGTGTAAGAGGCAAAATCAGGGTACTGTGAGAAAGCTCTACAGTAATCTGGGAGATGACGACAGCTTGGATTGCAGTGGTGGCAGTGGAAGTGCAACAAACAGATTTGCAATACGATAAGGGTCAGAATAGCCAGAACTTGGCTGAGAGAAAGAGGAGAGTCAACTATGTTAATTGAATAATTCATTGGATGGCTAGTCATTTAATGTCTGTCTCCCTCTTTGAACCATAGGACAGGTTCTAATGTCTTGATTGGTTCCTTGCTGTACCTCCAGCATAGGACCACACACTCGGTAGGCACTCAACTAGAGTTTATTGAACAGACGGATGGATGGACATGTGGCTGGCAGAGCAGACTGTCCCTCTCTGGAAAGGTGGGGACCAGCTCACCTCTGGGCATCAGGCTGCGAGATGGCATTGACAATGGCCTCCACACTGCTATCGAAGAGCTCCGAGTCCTGCAGAGCAGTGAAGGCAGCTTGAATGAGTGCCTCGCAGTCCTGCAGTGGCACCTCCAGCTGCACCCAACTGGAAAAGCACTTGAGCACCTTCTGACGCACACAGCTGGGTGAGCTGGGCTGCTGTAGCAGCTGCTCCAGCAATGGAAAGACAGCCCCACACTCCATTGCCAGGCTGGTCCGCACCAGGCCTTTGCGATACTGGGGCAGGCGACTGGTCTGAAATTCCTCAGGCAGCACTGTCAGTAGCTCTAGCAGAGCCAGGCAGCGACCCTGGCCATCCACTGGTGAGTCATCAGCCTGGAAGAGTCGTACCATATCTGCCACGGCACATGGCCAAGCGTCAGGCATCATGCTGAGAGCCAGCGAGGCCAGTGCCACACATAGCCGAGTCAGCACAATCTTGGAACCACTGGCAAAGTGGGTGATCTGAGTGAAGAGCTGTGCCTTTAGACTTTCATACTGGTCAGTGGGGATGTCACTCCAGTAGCGAGAGATCTTGATGTGCAGAGCACTGGCCCCAAAGTACTGGATCTCAGGCACCTTGTCGGGCTGCAATAGCTGCCAGCTGAAGTGCCAGGCCTGTGGGGAGACCTGGGCCTGCATCAGCCACTTCTGAGCCAGGTTCTTGTTCTCAATGTTGGGGTCGTAGTAGAGCTGGTGCAGCGCCTGCAGGACAGCACAGGATTGAGCAGGTGCTGGCCACTCTGGATCCTGCCAGAGCCCAGGAAAGAAGGCGTGACTTGGTCCTGCAAGACTGCTCTCTCTTTCTGACTGAGGGGCTGAGCAGAAAGGGAGAGCTCAAGGCTCTGCAGTTTCCTGGGCCTGGGGTCCTGCCGGTATCTTGAGAGCCTGAACTTTGTCTATGCTCTATCATATTCTCTTCTCCTTATAGTAAAACATTATGGGTCTAAAGAGTGAACCTCCACAAGAAAGCATACACACCCAAAACAAGAGGAGACTGAGCTCACCAAAGGGGAAGCATGTGAGGCAAAGGACAAGGCCCAGGTAGAAGGAATGGCTCCACAGGGATGAAGCTAAGCTTGTGAAGAGCATGGAGAGCACGGAACAGCCCAAGAGGCCCTGACCCTCCCAGGCACAGCTGTTCCCATCAACTCAAAAGCTCCATCAGCTCCCCCAGGATCATCCCTAGGTCAGTCCAGAAGCTGGTACCAGTAACAAAGCCAGTGTGAAATGCGAGAAGGACTAAGACTTTGCCAGGAGCCCATACTGGAGAAGGGGGTGAGAAAACCCCTCAGAGCGTGCAGGAGAGGGTCCAAAAAGCTTGTCCAGAGAAGGCTTAGCCTGCAGCCCTGGCAAATGCCTAGCCTAGAGCTCTCAACTGGCTGAATTCCCCGGGTTCCCAATTCCACTGGGACTTCACACAGTAAGAAAACAGATTTATCTCCCTAGCAGCACATGGGACAGTACGCCACCATGCCAACACTGCACAGCCCCAGGGGATGGAAGAGTGAGACTAAGACTCTGACCCCCTAAGCAGTCTCCATCCAAGTAGGGTTGGCAATATCTGTTCCTCTGACAGCCAGTTACGGCCACTGTCCCTGTTTGGCTGCTCAGGGATGTAGAGGCAGACAGGGAAAAGAAGCAGCAAGGAAGCATCCTCACCACTTGGTATGGCGAACAGGGCTCAAGAATAACAAATGAGTATCTGCAACTCTTCCCTATTTTCCATCAAGGTAGCCCCACTCATCCTGGGAGCGGGGATGCATTTCTGCATTCCAGGCCTCTGGGGGCAGAACCCAGAGGAGAACCAGAGAGGCAGTTTTCAAAAAAGATGGACTGGGCAGTGAGGGAGTCTGGGAGGGCCATGGCAAGAAGCTATATGGGCAGATGAGGAGGGAAGAACCCTGAGGCTGCCAATAAAACCAGGCCCCTTGGACCCAGCACAAAACAAAGGGGGCCAGCCATATTCCTGCCTGGCTTCATACAATAAAGGACCCTTCACCAAGAAAAAGTGAAAACATAACCCAGATTATTTTAGTCCCAAATTATTTTCTGAGCCCCTGGTTTCAACAAAAAGGGTCCGGGATGGTAAGGCATAACTACGACTGCTGGGGACTGAGCTGCAGGTCTCTGGGGTTCCTGGTTTCTTACTGCACTGCTCACGCAGTTCCCGCGGAGCTGGAGAACAGCCAGTCTGCCTGGAGGTCTAGGCCGTCAGCACTCTGGCGGGACCATCCCAAGACCCTAGGGTATCTGTGCACAGAGTACCCATGCCTAAGGAAAGCCAAATATAGCCCATGAGGGCACTGGAACACTGCTGTGCTGCTTGCCCCGAGAGAGAGAATGCCAGATGTCCTGGGGGCACCATCCCAGCGGGCACCCAGCCCAGGCCTGGGCTCTGGCATTAATGTCAGCGCCCAGAACTTCTGCTCTGTCACTGGAGTGCCCACCCCAGGGCCCTCATACCTTCTCCACGTTCTCCACAGTGAAGTCCAAGGCTGGTGCTGCTCCAGCCCCTGCAGCCCCCGGCTGCTCCTCCCGCCGGTCCATCTTTGCTCCCTCCCTGGCAGGGAGGGGGACCCTGACCTTCTCCTGCCCCAGCCCCTTGGCTGCTAGCCCCCCTTGCTAGACCCTAGCTTGGGTGACCAGGAAGTGATGTGGTGACAGGGGACCCAGGGTTGGCATGGCTGCCGAGGCCTCCCCACCTCGGTTGGGGGTGGGGGGAGGCTTGCCAGAACCCAAGAAGGGTGATCTTAGGAGGAGACCCACTGAGGGGGACTCCGAGGAGAGAGCCGTCTGCGAGTTCTCAGGCAGGGGTCCCAGTAGCAGGTCACGGCTCTATTTCCAGAATCTGTGAGGAGGGAGTCATAGGGGAGGGAGGCCTGTGGGGAAAACCGAGCCCTTGTCCCGTGAGGGGTCACAGGGTCGATGGCCTGTACCCACAACACTCTCGTCTGAGTGCACTCCTGGGTCCAAAGAGGAGGTCACTGGGGTGGGAGGTCACGGGGGAGAGAGCCCTTCCCGGGTTACGGAAGGCGATCCAACGAAGCGCGGGGTGCAGCTTCGACCGTCTGGAGCGAAGAGTCCGTAAGGTTGAGGGGCTGTGGCAGGTCTCCTCCGGTCGGCCTGGCCCGCGCTCTTCTCAACGCCCTGCTGTGGCCCCGCTACCGCCACTGCCTCCGCCCCAGTGACTGACAGGCGAGCCAGCCGGGCCGGGACGGGGCGGGGACCTTAGCGAGGCACAGGCTGCCCCGAGCGCCAGTTCCTGGCACCGTCAACTCAGGCCCCGTCCCTTCCCCTCATCTGCCCTGACTCGGCCAGGCTCGGCAGAGCCCGGCACGGCCAGCGGAACTGTGCGGAAACTCATTCCGGGTCTTTGGTCCTGTCCTCGCGCCAGTCCTCCTGCCACCGAGCAGGCGACGGAGCGGCGTGCCGCGCGAGGACCTCGCCGAGTCGAGGACCCGCCGCTGGGCACCCTGGGAAATGTAGTCCGATTGCGCCTAGTGGGAGGGCGGTGCCTCGCGGCGGAGGCCGGGAACACGTGGGCTTGAGGACTTGTGGAGCTCCGTGAGCCTCGCGCTTACTGGGGCCGAAAGGCACCGCCAGTGAAATCGGTGGGGGAGCTGCAGAGCAGCTCCCTGGGACTGTGTGACTCTCAAGGGGCGCGTGGTTGGAGGTGGGAGTCCTAGGCTGGAGGAAAAGGGTGTGTGTGTGTGTGTCCTAGACTGGAGGAAAAGGGGTGTGTGTGTCCTAGACTGGAAGAAAAGGGGTGTGTGTGTGTGTGTGTGTGTGTTGAAGGGCGTGGGGGGGGGTGGAGACGGGTCACATTAGTGCTCTGCTTCGCTTACATCCTGGGTCCCAGGAAAGGGACTGGGTAAGGCGTCGGCACCACTTCGAGGAGAAAAGGGGCTTGGCTGCCTCAGGAATGAGAAAAGACGGCTATCGGAACCACCCTGTGAGCAACCAGGAAACTTCATACCATGGACAGTGCTCGGAGAATTTCATAAGGCTCTTGGAAGCAACTTCTCTTTATGTGTAATTAGAGTAGGACTAGCTCACACCTAAGTGGCTACGAACAGTTTTTTTGCATACATTACGCATCAATTCTCAACAACTCTAAGGCGGGGCTTTTATTCATCATTTTCAGTTGAGGAAACAGGTTGGGGAAAGTTGAGCTTATCTTGTCCCTGGCTAGGGTAGCAGAGATCAGCCACAGATACGCTGGCGGCAGACCCCGGCAGTCCCTTCCCCTTACCATTTGTCCTCTTATTAACTCTTGCCAGCTACTCCAGCGGGCGGTGGGCCGGAGGCGGAACCTGTATACTTGCGATACTTGCGTTCGGAAGGGAGGGGGGAAGGAAACTCGATTAGCTGGTAAGCAAAGTCCAGTGGGAATCCAGTCACTCAACAAATTTTTATTCAGAAAGTGTTTGAAGCACAGCTAATAATCTGTGTTCAGTCTAAGGGGATATAGGTGGGGTGAGGAAGCGGGAGGAGATGAGTAACAGGTGAGGCTGGAAAGACACATTGGGAGCAGCAGACTCTTGGAGAGTTTAGACTTTATACTAAGTGCAACATGATACCATGATGATGTTTCCAGTGGGTGCTGATGGATTTGCATTTTAGAAAAGTCTACACCTATAACATGTGGAATAAATTGAAGGAGGAAAGAGTAGAGGCCGGGGAGATTTGGAAGGAGGAAACAGGAAGTCAAAATAAAGTACCTGGTTCTAGGTCTGTGCCTAGGGCTATGATGTGCCCTGGCTCTGATGCTGCCTGGAGATTTCACTGTGGAAGGACTGGGGGTGGGGGCTCAGTGTTGAGAGACTCGGGCCTGTGTTCAAAACCCATCTTGGCCTCTTTCTAGCCTTAAGACCCTGACTTCTGAAACTCACTTTTTAAAAATGAGAATAGCCCTGGCAAGTGTGGCTCAGTGGATTGGGTGCAGGCCTGGTTTGATCGCCAGTCAGGGCACATGCCTGGGTTCTGGTCCAGATGCCCACTTGGGGGTGTGCAAGAGGCAGCTCTTCGATGTATCTCTTGTACATGGACGTTTCTCTCTCTCTTTCTCCCTCCCTTCCCAACTCTCTCTAAAAGTAAATAAATAAAATCTTTTAAAAGATGAGAACAGTAATTCCTCCAGTGATGGACAAACTGAGATCGTCTATGAAAAGGGCTGCGCCCAGAGGCTACAACTTGGTGAACATGAGTTTTCTTCCCACTTCTAACCCGCTTTTGGGCTGCTTTTCACCACTGGGAGTTCCGCAGGTAGAGAAAGAAGCCAAGTCTCACCAATAGTGGCTCCAGAACATGTTTCGCAAACACCCCCTAGGACAGATGGAGTGAAATAGGCCTGGGGAGGTTGGGGACATATTTGGGTGCCAGACCAAAAGGGACATCCAAGGTGTGGATAGCAACCCAGGATAACTTAGAGCCAAGTAGGGAACGAGTCTTCGGGAGCGAGTTGCAGATGGGTTCTTCCCTCCTCCGAGGGATGAGAGTAGGCCATGTAGGGGCCAGAACCTGTGACCGCCCTGGGCTGGGTCCTCAGATTCGGGAGAGGAGGACGGGGAACTTCTGTTGGTCACCTGGAACTGCTAGCAACCTCTATCTGCAACAAATTAACTTCTCAGTTTGAAGTTTTTCAGCCTTCCAAAATAGTGTGAATTTGGTCCACAAAACCAAATGACAGCTGCTTGCAGTTAAACGTTCTCAGAGAAGTTTCCCCCTTCCACTTAGCACCGAGGTGAAATGCAGGCAATGTTCTCTATTCTCTGGTTTGAGGGAGACAGGTTAGGTAGTGGAGGGGCAGGTTTATTCTAGTTCATCCTTAAGTGTGGGCGTGACCTTTGGGGTGGGCCCTGTGAAGAAGTTTCTGAATAGCCTTAGCACCATAAGCTCAGGAGCCCTTACAAAGCAATGCTCAGGTTCACCAGGTAAGAAAAATGTCCTCCAAGGTGAAAGCCAACTACTAAGCTTACCTTTGTAGCTTCCTGCTTTGACTTATATTTTTGGGCCTGAATATCTCTTAGGTCTTTGCCAGCTCAAGGATGCATTTACTGTTTAAAACTATATATTTTGTCTAGTATTTTTCATTGTTTTTAGCAAGAAGGTTAGCCTGAGTCTGTAGGCCCCAAGTTGCAGGAAAGCCCAATGGGCAGTTTCAGTCCTTGTGTGACTTGATTTTTCTGCTGCATTTGGCCCTACTGACCACACCCTCCTCCTGTTCTGTTTTGTTTTTCTCTACTACTCTGAGCACCTGCTTTGCTCTCCTTCGCAGGCTTGCCCTCTTCCTCTCTATGTTCCTTAGATGTTGGCTTGCCAGGCCTTATCCTCTGCTTCTCCTCTTATTCCTCAGTATCCACCACTCCTTCAGCTTTGAGCTGTGATGCCTGGATCTCTCTTGCCCAGACTGTTCTGAGCTCCAGACCCTCACATTCAGCTGCCACCAGATTCCTTGCCTTCTGCAGGCTTCAGAGGCACATCACATTGAAATGTATGAGATACTTTCTGTCCATAAAGTATCCAGCCAGGGTGTAGTATGAAAAATAGAGACATTTATTGAAGAAGATACAAGATACAAGAAACATTGTACAGAGGACAATGACACCTCAGTCCCCTTCAAAGTAGGCAACTTGGGACCTCACACAGTTCCCTCCACTGTTCAAAACACTCTGCAAACCCTCTGTAGGAATCGCCAGCAGCTGCACCGCCATGTTTTCCTGAATCTCATCGATGGTCTCATCAGCCCTCGTCAAATCTCGGACACAGCGGTTTTTGCAATTCCCAGCTCAGCTTCTAGCTCTCACACGGTCAGTTGCTGATCTTTGTTGATTGTAGGCTGTACATGTTCAACATTCTCAGATGTTCTGCTTCTTGCAGGCCTTCCAGAATGTGGGTCATTTTCAACAGATTCTCGACCACCTTTGAAGCATTTGTACCACACTTTTATTTGCACTACACTCATTGCATTGTCCCTGAAAGCCTTCTGACCATCCAAATAGTATCTGCAGAGGAATGTTCAAGCTTAATGCAAAATTTGATGCAGATTCGTTGTTCTACTCAGTCATTTTGAATGTGACGGCTACACAGTACACACACTCACTCAATGGTGTCTACCACCCCCACTGACTAAAACAGTAAGGTTGTCATTGTTCACACATGTTCATTCCAGCGCACTCTCCTTGGCTGCCAGCTTACATTGATGTCGTGCAAACCATTCTCGTTATATTAACAATGGCTGGATGTTTTCTCATGAATGGCTGGACAGACCTCATGACCTCCCCCACGCTTTACCCCCATCACATGCTAAAAATAATACATCCCCTCTATTCCTTACCAGTCACCCAAGCAAAAGCCTTGGAAACACTCCCTTTCATTAAGCCCTCAAAACCAGTTCATCACCAAGTCCTGTTTATTGTCACACGTCTGTTCTGTCCTTACACACTGCTTCTGCTCTAGATCAAGATGAGCATTTGTTGCCTAAATAGTCCTAATTGCAGCGGCCCTATCTGTGCCCACTGCCTTGACCCTTGTAGTCCAAATGAGACACTGCAGCCAATCCCACTTAAAGCTCTTTGTCCTGAGGCTCCCTCAGGACAAAGTCCAAGCTCCTTTGTATAGCGTTCAAGGGCCTTCATCATCTCGCCTTTGTCTTGCTGAGACCCCTACCCCAATTCTATAAAGTTGCTGGCTCTCCTGGGACACCCTAGGCTGCTCCATACCTCCTTGCCTTTGTTCACGCTACTGCTTCTACCGAGCAGGCTGGGTGTCCCGCCAGGGCCCATTAGGAGGAGCAGCCGGCAGGCACACCGGGGCAGTGCAACAGAAGAATTTGGAACTACAACAGGGGACTGAAGTAAAGAGGGATTGGCTGGTGAGAGGTGAAGAGAACTCTAAAGAATTTAGGAGTAGCAGCGACCTAGGGCTGAAATGGAAAGCCCAGGAAGAGGCCCTCACCCACTATCCCTGCCCGAGGCTGAGATGCAGACCTGGGTGGATAGGGCGTGACAGTGAGAAGGGTGAATTCAGAACTGAAAGGGGATGAAGGTGATGAAGGAAAACCAGAACAGGCCCACTGCCCCTCAGCCACCTTGTGTAAATATTTCATTTTTCGAGGCTTGGTTCAAGTGGCTCTTCTTCACCTGCATGGATTCTTCTCCCTTTGTGTGTAGAACCCTTCCCCACCTGACTACACAACTGTGTCCCAGCCATACTTTCACTGGGGTCTTAGGATGGCTAATTGCATTTTTGTTTACTTGTTTACCCTCACCTAGGATTGCCAGATAAAATACAGGACACCCGGTATTGGTGTCCTGCTTGAACTTAAATACCACCTGATTATCGCATGAGGCACACTTACTTTAAAAAGTATGTATAGTTTATGTAAAATTCAAGTTTAACTGGATGTCCTATCTTTTTATTTGCTAAACCTGGCACCCTTCCCCCACCTCCACTTGCAACTCTGGTCTCCTCAATGGTGGAACATGTTTCTGGCTGAGCTCTGAATTCCCATAACTAGCCCGATGCCTTACAGTTAGTGCTCATTTGGTGTTGAGAGAATAGTGACTTCTCTGGCTGCCAGGTTGAGGACTGGAGGGAGTCGAGACCGGAGACAAAGAGACCAGTCAGAAGGACAAGCAATAAACCGTTCCCCCAAACATAAAAGCTGCAACAGAACAGGGGGCGGACTTGAGAGATCTAAAGCTCTGAACACCAATAGACAGGGGAAGTGCCTGAGTTCAAGGAGTCCAGGATGTTGCCCAGGTGTCTGGCTTGCGTCCCCGGGTGGAGGCTGGTGCCCTTCACACAGGGGAGCGCTGGAGGGGGTTTGGAAACTGGAAGGCAGGCAGTTATTGATGAGTCTCAGAGCAGGGCAGAGAGGCGTGGAGACTGGATCTGAAGCAGCGGACGAAAGGTTGCCAGCACAGATACGTTCAGTCTGAGGTTACAGGGTATGTTCAGACAGAAGTATTGGAAATACATGGACTTGGAGCTCAGGAGAAAGGTCCAGGCTGGAGACACAATGTGACCATCACAGGCACGGAAGTGGTAACTGAAACCGTGCGAGTGGGTAACGCAACAGAGCGGAATGGGAGGGGAGAAGGCCTGTGTCAAAACCCTGAGGCAGAGAGGGGAGAAGCTGCCCACGAGTAGTCCAAGAATGAGCAGCTATGGGGCAAATGCAAGAAAGTATGGGGTCAAGATAGTGACTAGAAGACAGGCTTTCAAGTGGGAATGACAAATCTGAGTGCTCCTGAGAGTTCAAAGGACAAGGCTGAGAAGTGGCCTTTGGGTTTAGTAATGATGATATTGCTGGTGACCTCGGCAAGAGCTTTTCTGGGGAAGGAGGAGAGGTGGAAGCAAACACACACACACACACACACACACACACACACACACACACGTGCCTGTATATTTGTACTGACAGTGCCAATTTTGTTTAATGCTGTGATGTATTTGATCAAGTATAAATGCAGAGGGAAGGGAAATATTCAATTTTAAAAAAGGTTCAAGAATGGGGAGGCTTGTAAATAGTTGAGACCGAGAGCCCTGATATTGAGTCCTGAGAACAGAGGAATTAATCTAGCTATAGGAGGACATGAATAATAATATCTAGAACAGGCATGATACATCGAGGGTCATGGACCCCTAAGGAACCTGAATGAGCTTCAGTGTCTGTGAATCCTCTACAGCTGTTTACCAGCTTTGCACATCACTGGTTTTCATTTCTTTTGTGGGGGGTGGGGGAGGATCCTTGGCTTTCATCATACTCTCTAAGAACTCTACAACTCAAAACACGTTAAGAAGCACTCCTGTGAGTGGGGAAGATGACCTCATATGGCACGATCCTCCTAGATCTCCTCTCTGATCTTTCAGCTTTCTACCCATCTTATCTTTTTCAAGGTGAGACATCAGTTAGCCTGTCCACATGCAATGCATCACAGGGGTCTCCGGCGAAGGGAAATGTGGAAATCCCAGGACGAGAGAGGAGGAAAGCAATCGGGAAGGGCAGCGGGAGCACATGGAACCCTGTGCCTTGATTCTTGGGTGAAACAAATCTAGAGGAAAGTTTTGGGTGCTCTCTGAAGTGGAAAAATGGTCATTTCAAGGCCACCTGTAGTTTTCTGTCTTACAAAAGGTGGTGGTCGGATACCCCTTTGGAGGAGACCAGGCCACTGCTCTGGGAAGACCCTCAAATGGGCAACATGGGCTTGTATATGTGAAACAAAGACTGCAATTGGAAATGCAGATGCTGGAGCCGCCTGCGGCCCCCCAGCGGTGAAAGTGCTCCGCCAGCGAGGTCCTGTGCCAGGTGATCTCTGCTAAGTTGTAGGCAGAGAAGTTCAGCTCTTGTTTCCTTTGGGGAAAATAGCTTCATTTTTATTTTTATTTATTTATTTACTTATTTAAGAGGGATTTGGGCTTTGTGAGCTGCCACCTGGACTGGTTCTTGTAGAAACTGCCATGTCAGCTGGGGCTCTGTAAGATGTTGGGCACCGTCTCCCTGGGGCCCAGAATGCAGCCTCAAGTTGGGGGGACCTACCCCCTCAAAGACTGGCAGTTTGGGGGATGTTGAGAGCCAGAACCTTGGGCTGGAGTTCCAACTGGCCTCTCTTGCTGTGAGCACTCAGAGATGGCTTCCTGCTTAAGAGGCTCTGAGAGCAGAAACACCACTGAGGGGTGGGGGTTGGAAGGTTTGGGAAAGAGGCCGCTACCAGGTCTTCCCAGCAGGGGCTCCCTGGCCCCAGCGGCCCTGGGGTTAACAGGCTGTCTGTCGTCTCCTTTTACCCTCGAACAGGGCTGGGCCAGGCCTTTCTGAGGTGTGTGTGAACTGTACGGCACTGGTACCGTTTTCTTCGCCAGGGTTTGGGGTGACTGGAGACTGGGGGTCCTGTGTCAGTTTAGAGGCAGAGAGAGGAGCCAAGGGGGTGTTCGAGGGGAGCAGCAGAGCACCAGAGTTTTGGGAGCACCTAGAACCAAGGCAGAGAACACCGAAGAGCGGAAGCACAGGCTTGTTTTCTCCTCCTGGACCCGCAGCGAACACGGCCCTCAGAGAAGTCTTGCCAGCTCCTCACTCTGGCCCGCGCAAAAGGGGCATACGTGCCAAAGCAGGCAGGCACTTCGGCAGTTTGGGAGGAATCCTGATCAGCAGTGTCACATGCCCAAAGGGTCCCTCTGGGACCCTGCCTCGCTCTCACGGTGCTCTCATGCACCCTGGCTGCAGCTACTGCCTCTGTGCCCAAATGCGTCTCCAGCCCAAATCGCCCTCCCCAGCTCCAGGCCAGCTATCCCACCGCCTCCGCCTCCAGGGAGACCCTCTGGGTGCCCCATGGTTCCTCAGACTCAGCGTTCTTTCCAAACACGGAAGAAAATCCACAGGGGAAAGCATGTAGGGAAAAGTCATAGGACCCAGGGTATAAGACCTCACGGTACTCGAGGAAACGCCCGGAGAGACTGGCGCTGACCTTTGGGAGGCAGCTGGGGCGTTGCGGAAAGCCAGGGTCAGCTCTAGCCTCTTCTCCCTCCCAGACGA
The DNA here is from genome assembly GCA_004027475.1 of Anoura caudifer. Classification (NCBI taxonomy): domain Eukaryota; kingdom Metazoa; phylum Chordata; class Mammalia; order Chiroptera; family Phyllostomidae; genus Anoura; species Anoura caudifer. The sequence continues at coordinate 38,646 of PVKU01003420.1, read as the reverse complement.
GTGTGGGTAACTGTTGGCCTTTTGTCCTTTTTCATACCATGTGCCAAATTGAATTTAAAATTACTTATGTAATTATTTAATGTCTGTTTCTCCTAGTTTAATGTTAAGGGCAGAGACCATGTCCCTTTCACTTCTGTATCCCTGATGTCTACCCAGTATCTGACATACAAGAGGCACTAAGTAAATATTTGTTGAATGTATAAATGAATATTCTTGGTTATCACCCCAGAGGCAGGTCCCTCTCGGGGCCCTCAACCTTTTCCTGCCCTCTTAGCCCTTTCATGCCCTGTGTTCCAGCTCCCCTGCCCCTGCACCAAGCCAGCCTCCCACTGGCCTTTTCAGATGCTCTCTTGTCCTGCGCTGCTTCATGCTCTGTGGGTACTGAGCTCCCCACACCAGGCCATCTGCAAGCAGAGGCAGTGAATACACCGATCAATGACTGGAGTGGGGCAGTAAGTGCTTTTCACCCATTAAGCAAGGTCCCCAGGATGTCTGAGGCCCCAAGGGCAGGGCTTTCTCCACCAGGAACCCCAAGCTCCAAGTGCTAGAGACTTTGCAGGGGGCTGTAAGCTGGCCTGCCAGGACTGGTGAACAAACCTTTGCCACCTACTGTGTTCCATGCCTCCCCAGCCCCCCACTGACCCAAAGTCCCTGAGCTGCTAGGTGGAGGAGGCAGTTGGCGATCCAGGCCAGGCCTGTGACTGCTGAGTCAGCCTGCAGTGGTGAGTGGGATGGTCAGGGCACAATCTCTCACCTGCTGAGTCTTCCCATCCAGCCCCCACTGCCCAGGAAAGGATCTGACAAACCACAGAAGTAAATAAATAACTTAGAAATAATAAATAGGGGTCCAGTTCCCAGGAGTGAGTATCAGGCCCACTCATTTAGGCAATGTGATTGCAATGCTTCTCCTCCAATTCTTCCCCAGGTCCTGGGCTGAGGCGGAGACCTCAGAGGCCGCTAGCTTCTCCAGAGGAGGAGGAGTTCTGGGTCTGGGGCCTGGTCCATGCCAGCATCTGTGAGATGGGTCCCGGGGTCCCCACAGCCAGGTCTCTGGGATCTGCAGGGCTGGGACTTGCAGGGCAAGGACTGCGGTCAGTCATCCCTCCATCTTTCCAGGGCTGATGCCCATCATTTGTCCATTTGAGGCCTGTGATGTCCATCTCTGGTTGAGGCCCCTGGCCCCTTCCAGGCAGGAAGATTCCCCAGTAAGGGTACCATCTGGAGAGAGTTTTCAGCCCAGGCAGCCACAGGCAGTGGCTGAGAGCCGGTCAACAGTCCTCCAGGTGCTGTTGACATCCATGAAGGAGACAGCCTCATAGCGCGTGGGTCGGCAGCAGGGCTGGCTGACCGGCTGGGAGCCCGGGAGCGACTGTAAGGCCCCAGCGCCCAGGAGCCTGGCCAGACTGAGGTCGTGCGCAGAGCGCTCCCTGCGGCAAGAGCCGCTGCAGAAGCGGAAATGCACTAGCTCGTCGGAGCTGTGGCCCAAGCCGAGCGCGCGCACGGGCACCAACTGCGAGCGCAGGCGGCAGCCCCGCGCCCCCACGGCCCGCGCACTAACACTTCGGCCCCAAGCCCGCGCTGCGCGGCCCCCGCGGGAAGGAGCCGGCGAGGGTGCGGATGGAGGGGGCGCGGGTCGGGGAGGTTGAGGGGCTGGCCGCCGGGCTCTTCCGCTGCAGGAACGGATCGGGCGGCCACCTAGAATGAGATGGAGGCATGCTCTAGGTCCCGGCCCAGCCTCGTGACACCCAGTCCCCTTGCCCTCTCACCTACCTGGCAGGTGGCCAACGGGGGGCGCTGGGGCTGGTGCAGGTCCTTCACGGGTGGTGGGGCTGCGGGGTGCGAGGCCCAGAGAGGCCTCAACGACACTGCTCAGCAGAACCAGAGTAGCCAGGGTTGGCCACAGGGCAGGCTGCGCAGAGAGACAAAGTGGAGCCTCAGGGAGGAAGAGGGCATCCTGGTGGGCTCGGGGTGGAGGGAGCCCAGGGAAAGGCGGGGCAGCAGAGATCAGAGAGGATGGCTTCTAGTTGGGTGTGGGAGCACAGGAAGGGTTTAGGTCGGAGGATAATGGGTTTGCTGCCTAAGGGGGCCAAGTGGAGAGAAGTCACTTGAGGGCATTGACCTTCCTCCAGACTCCTGATCCCTCTGATCGTTTGCCTTTCTACTTCTGATGCCTACCCAGGGCAAATCCTACTCTCCCTCCCCAGTCAAGCCACTTTTCCTCAATACCAGGTGGGAGTTGCTAGGAGAACCACTCACCTGCCGCCTAGGCAGGGGCCAGCGGGGCAGCACAGAAGGGCCTCCACGTCCAGGCTCCATCTCTGTCAATACCAGGATCTCCCATCAGCCCGGTTGACCTGCTACCCCACCCTACTCTTCAGGCAGCTCGGAACATTGAGAAATGAGTTATCCTTTGAGAAGGTGGTCCTCCCCATCAGTACCTCCAGGTGAGGAACAAGGGGTTTGGATAGGTGGACTCAACTCAGAGAAGTAGCTGCATCAGGAGGTTAACTATGTGTTGGTGCTTTGCACCTGTTTTCCCTCTTGGTCCTTACTACTCCACCAGGTGCATGTTATAATCCCCATTTTCCAAATGAGCAAACAAGGCTCAGAGCAGCTCAGCAATTGTCTAAGCTCATAAGGCTAGACCCACACAGCTGGGGGCAAAAGTGGTGTTCAAAAACAGTCTCCCCCTCCAGGATCTTCCTGCTTTGTGCTGCAGGGCTGGAGCAACCAGGACTAGCTGGAGAAGAGAGTAGTTGGAGCCCCTTGGTCCCACAGACAGCTTTGTCTCCATGCCATACAGGAGGAAGCTGTGGCTTGAAGAAGAACTGGGGTACCTGCTGGTTGACCCAAGGTATCTGATGATAGTGAGGTCCAGGCTTCCGCATGCGCTGCCCTCCCTGTGCCGCTGAACCTTGCTCCTCTGTGATCTTTGGTCTTGAGGGCAGCTAGGGTCCTGATGGTTTGGGCCACTTGGTCCTCCAGTTATCGCCTCCCCACCTGCCCACCTGAGTTCTCTCTTCTGATCACAGACATCCCTAAAGAGCCAGCAGGTGGTGGGACCTGATGGGCCCTCAAGAACAAGGGGCCCAGGGGCCATGGTTCACTTTGGCCACCAGGGGGCAGCATCTGCCAAGCATGCAGACTCAAAGAGGGGGTGGGCTTTTCCCCACCCTCAGCCAAACTCAGGCCTGAGTAACTTCCAGGAGGGCCAGCCAAGCCTCCACACCAGCCTAGTCTGAGAGCTGAGCCACCTGAGAGCTGCTCCCCTTCCACCTTCCTGTGGATCTGACAGCCTGGCCCTGCTCCTGGAAGTTCCCCTATGAGCCATCCTTCCAGAGTCCTGCCAGCCTTTGTGAACCCCACCAGATTTTGTGAGCCCACACTGACTGGCATTCCCGAATACCCTTTGGGGCCGCAGAGACCTCATGAGCTCTCACTAGCTAGTCTGCTCTTGGGTCCCAACTGTCACCTGCATCCCCAACCACCAGCACACAGACTGTCTGCAGACTTGTGGGTCAGACCTCTGCAGGCCTCCCCGGTTTGGCCCATCTCAGGGCCAGCTGTGTTCAACGAACTAAATTGGAGCACTGCAGGGCCACACCAGTGACTGTTCTCACTGATGGTGGGAAAGCCAGGTAAGGCAGCCTTCAGGACCCCCTGTGCTAGGGGATCCCCAGGAGCAGGTCTCAAGAGAGGGCAGCTAGGCTCCTGGTGGTCTGGAACACTTGGCCTTCCAGTCCCTGCCTCCCCATCTGCCAGCCAGATACTCACCATGGGGGGCCTGCACTGTGTTCTTCTAGGCACCTTCCTTGGGGCCAGTGCTGGACTCTTCCCTGCAGCTCACAAGGCTCATGCCCAGGGCTGTACACCTGGCAGTGCTTCTTTTCGCCAAAAGTGTGGCCTTGGCAGCGGGTCTGTGCCCTGTGGTGGCAGCGGGAGCCTCACATTACAGTGGGCCGGCAGGGCTAGCTTAGTCCAACAAGCGACCAGAGGGACAGAGAGGGCTGGGAGGGGCGGAGAGCAGCGCAATGAGTCCAGGAGAGGGAGGATATGAGAAAGTGGTGGGGGACTCTCCTGCTTGCTCCCCCTAGCCCCAGGGCTGGGGAGAGGGATGGGCCAACAGGTCGGCTTACCTTGGGTGCAGGGCTCTGGGTCCGGATGCAGCAAGGACTTGGGCCTGAGGGACCTGCTGCTGGCGGAACCCGTGGGCCGTGTCTGGGGGCCGGGCCCAACTCCATCCCTCAGCAGCCTCATGCCTGCCGCCGTCCGGTGTCAAATTCCAGCCCCGGCGTCACCAGATCCTGGGGTGGGGCCCGAGTGCCGCGCCCCCGCCCCGCCCCACCTTTCAGGGCTCACCTGGTCGGTTGCTGCACCCGTTGGGATCCAGTCCCCCCCCTGGTTTGGCTAGGTCCCCTAAGATGAAGGGGAGGACTCTGGGAAGTGCAGAACCCAGGACACAGCATGGAGAAACTGGGCAGCGGAGAGGCGAGGAGAGTGGTCGCTCACTGTGCACGCACACGAAGTAGGGAGTTGGGAGGCAGGGCTGAGGGCGGGATAGGGAGGGGACCGGCAGGTCCCTGCCTCGGTCACCAGCCCTCTGGTTTGCGCCGTCTCTAGCTGGTGCTGGTTGTCTGCCCTGCAGTGACTGCTCTCTGCTGTCTGGTCCACTGCTAGTTTCTTCTTTCAGCAGACCCATCCAAGTTGTTGGGTGGGCCAGGCACTGCACTGGGGCTTTCAAGGTCTGACCCTGCTCTAGCCCCCTGCTCTAGCCCCCTGCTCCCTCGCCACCTGGGGCTTGAAGTAGACACACCTGTGCACACGGGCTGCTCACCGGCAGGGCGAGGGCAGTGCTTGTAGAAGTGGGAGCCCAGGGCTGAAGAAGTCAGGAGGGGGGACAGGGCAGGTCACTGCGGAGGGACCTTGTGCTGTTGTTTGAGCAGGAGCTGGAGGGTAGTATTTCAGGAGCCTAATTATGGCAGTTTGGCAGGTGGGGTGGAGGTTGGGTGAGTAACACGGATGGAGGTACAGAAGGACCAGAGGCTGTGTCATACCAGGGAGTCTGGACTTTATCCTACTGACAGTGGGGACCAGTGTTTCAGGCAGGAGAACAGTCTGTCAGATGTGCATTTCTCTGACCGCTGGCCGCAGTGGGGAGGGCAGCTTGGAGATGAGCGGTGAGGATGTCAGGAAGCCACTGGGGGAGCGGAGTGGTGGGGAGAGCAGGGGGGGCACTCCACTCGCAGGCTCTTTCAGAACAGCAGCCCTGTCAGAGCTCTGCGGGTGTCTGACGGTGCGGTGTGAGGAGCAGGGTCTGCCTCTGGCCTGGGCGACCAGGGGGAGGGGATGTGTCCTAGTTGGGAGAGCTCCCTGGAGGAGGGGCAGGAGCTCATGAGTTCATCGATGGACATGTGGAGTGGGGAGGACCTGTGGATTATCCTGGTGGAAAAGTTCAGGGTGCAGCTGAGTTTGAAGCCTGGAGTAAAGTGGGGAGAGCTGGGCTGGAGATGGCAACCAACCACTGGAAATCGTGGGTGGAAACGATGTGCTCAGGGAACGTGTGTGGACCATCTAGGTCCTGGCTGTGCATTCGAACCACCTGTGGACCTTTAAAGCTACCCACATCCCGGCCCCACCCCAGACCTGAATCAGAATCTTGGTGTGGGCATGTGCCGTTTTCCAAATCTGCGCAGGTGGTTCTGGTGTACACCCAGGGCTGAGAACCAGTGTTTTCAAGAGCAGTTTCTGTGCACCAGTCGAGTTGTACAGGACAAGCCAGGCTGCAGGGGGACCGTGTTGTATAGGCTTGAAGGACCCCTGGGGGGCAGGAGGCCAGGTGGTGAGCAGCTCCACTGTCTGCTGCCTCCCACAACTGGCTGCCCAGTTGAGTGGTTTCCCCGGGGCTTTATCAGCCATGGGCAGACATGCAGCCCGTGCCCTGTACAACTCCAGGGGGTGCTATTCACACAGAATACAGTGTGCATTGAAGTGGGCTGCCTGTCCCTCAACCAGGAACTTGCTATCCCCTCAGCTGAGGAGGCTTCTGCCTGAGAATGAACCACAGGAGTAAGGGGACATGTGGGAAGTTGGTGGTCATTGGGATGGCCAGGACTCTTGGATGGGGATGACACGTGAGGTTAGGGGCCAGTCCGCTCCTCTATGCCAAGGTGGAGCTCACTCCATGCCTCAGGTGCTGGCATGTGTTTGGCCCATTCTCAGGCCTGCCTGGGGATGCTGGGGGAGGGGGATGGGAATCAGATTACAAGGCTCCAAGGAGGTAAGGTGGGGAGAGATACCTCTTATAATGTTCGAGAGAGGGTGCCTGGAGCTGCACTGTGCCTCCCTGCCGAGTGAGAACAGCAGGCTGGGGGCAAGGAGACACCGCTGTGCTAAGGGTGGGGTGTACCTTGTCCAGGGCTCAGCCAGGGGTGCCAGGAGTGGGTTAGATCTGTGGACCTCTCTGTGTCAGGGTTCAGCAGGGTATCTCCCCTGCACCTGCAGGAATCTGTCCCTGCAGTGCCGGGGCTGTGGCGACCCAGAGGCACTGTCCTATGACTGTGGGCTTCAATCCTGCCCTCTGGCCCCTTTAGGAGGCATCAGGGGAGACTCAGGCAACCCCGACACCCCAGTCCACCTCTCAAGGCAAAGAGGGTACAGGACTGTACAGGATGAGAGCGGGTCCAGAAGGCCCCTAGGTGGCTGGCTGCCGGGTCCTGCAGCTGACACGGGCAGTGAAGGAGCCCAGGAATCTGTGAACTGGAAATGAGGGGTTTGGCATAGCTGCTGAGGCCCCGGGTCCCTGTTTCTTCCAGGAAAGGAAGAGAAAGCAAGAGGAGCCCAGGTTTAGGGAAGAGCTTTATTGCTTCCATGGTGACTGCCACAGCCTGGGTGAGGTCCTTAGTCTCGCTCCCCTCTGGTCCGGGCTGAAGGCAGAACCCAAGGACCTGGCAGTCTCACTGCTGAAGCACAGAACAGCAGCCAAGCTGGTCAGTCCAGGTCCGGGGCACTGTCCCACGGATCAGTAGCAGCTGGGGAGGGGCCATTCCCACCCCGAGCTCTGAAGCTCTCTCTGCTCCTGTCCAGAGGCTGTCTTGTTGGCTTAAAGGATGGCTCCAGGGCTCCCCTGTGGGACTGTCAGGGGATGGCGTGTGGGAGTACCCCATCTGCTCCCCAAGAAAGGCCAAACAATGTCAGGAGCTGAAGGTGGCTGGCACGAGATCCCATGTCCCTCCTGGGAGCTCTGGAGCAGAGCACTGGCTAGTTGCGGCACCCCTACTCCGCAGGGGGCCCATTGGCACCACTGCCTGATGAACCCTCTACTGGGCCTCTTTCTGCACAGCAAGTGGACCAAACATCTCCAACCTTATCTAAAAATAAATTATCCCTCCCCTCCCCCCACCCAAATTCACAAAATGATCATACACCAAACACTGATTGGAGAAATAATTCTGGCAGCCACCTTGCTGCCTAGTGTCCACCTCCTGCATGCTGGCCTGCCGGCCATGGCTAGGGCCTCCTGAGCCCTGGCTTCAAGGATCCAGGCTGAATGCTGGTCTCTGAGGCTGAACTGAGCAGACACAGCTCTGGCTGCTCTGCCAAAGCCTCGCCACCCCTGGGGCTACTCCGTACGGCCCCTCCCTGGGTCTGAAGACTCCCGTGCCTCTCAGGCAGAGCCAGACCAAGGCCAACGAAGTGGGAAGGTGATGGAGGCTGCTGCTTGCTCTTGGCAGTGCCGGGACCTCTGTGGCCCTGCGCTGGGCACGTCTCAGATGCCACTGGTTAGGTCAGTGATGACACGCGCTTTGACCAGCTTCCGCAGAAACTCTTTCTCTCGCTGAATGTTGTGCGTCCAGGACTGGAAAGAAAGAGATGGAGGAACGGTCAGCAGGGCAGCCTGGGTGGCTGCCAGGACACAGTCCCACCACAGTGCACCTCCCAGAGCTCAGTGCCCTCTCCTGACCACCAGTTTGACACTCTGTGCCCCAGCTCCTCCTCCTCCCCTGGCAGGGCTCGGAGAATATAACCTCCTAACTCCTTTTCCCATCCCAGAAGAACTGTGCCTCTCCTTGTAATCTCAGGAGATGATGGCTTTCCAACCTCGTCCCCAAAGACTTTAACCCCTCCTTGTCCAGGAGCACATCTGGAACACCTAGGTCCTAGGCACCCTGAGGACAGGCAATGTGAGTCACTGAGGTCCGGCCCAGGCCTGGGGGGTGGGCCCTGCTGCAAAGAGAGCCATGCAGGGCTTAGTCACTCTCTGGCCTGACGCAATCCACTCCTCCAGGCCTGCGGCAGCTGATGAAATCCTGCCTCTCAGATCAGAGGAGCCAGAGGGCAACAGGCTCATTTCACGGTGTGGAAATCACAGGGAAGATGCTGCCTTCCTCCTTAGGGGTGACTGCGCCCAAGCTCGGGTTCTTTCCGATCCCCAGTAGCCACCAGCAAGCTTCGGTGACTAAGTCAAAGAATGAAAAAGGTTTGAATGAGTGAATATCAAGTCTTGTACTGATACTCATTACACAGCTGGATACGCAGTCTGTGGCCAACTGACCACTGTGTAGTGCCCGTCAGCACCGAGCCTCAGCCTCAGCCACAGAGACGGCCACTGCCTGGGGGTGCAGAGAACTTGCAGTTCAGACCGGTCGGTACTCTGATCCAGTCACCTCTCTCCAACCTGTCACTGAACTCTGCCGTGGGTGAGTCGCCCCTCCTGTTGCAGACCCCTAAGTGATTTGTCCTTGTTCTTTAAAAACTCAAGCATCTGCCTCACTTTCTTTGAAGGCAGGGACAACGTGGCACAGAGTAGGTGCTCAATAAATGTGCCAAATGACATGAGATGTTGCAGGTGAGACGATGGAGGCGTGGAGGGATGGCAGTGCCAGGACCCAAGCGCAGGGAGAGACCCAGCCAGCTCTTCACCTGCCCCCTGCACCCCCAACACTCCCAGGAAGAAGTAGCCAGTCTGATGGGTCAGCTTCCAGGCTGGGAGTCACTGGGGGTGAAAGGTCAGCAGAGGACTGGGTACTTGATGATATTAAGGAATTATTGTTAATTTTTCTAGGTGTGATATGATATTATGATAGTAGAAAGTAGTCATTATTTTTGAGAAACTTACTGAAATATTTGTGGCTGGAATGATACAGTATCTGAGACCTGTTTGCAAATAATTGGGGGGGGGGAGTATGAGAGGAAGCAGCAGACGGAACCACGCCGGCCACGGGCTGCAGCTGGGGGAGGCAGGTGATGGCCACACGGAGGTTCGCAGTATCACTCTCTGTGTCTGTGCAGATGTCTGACAATGCTGACGATGAGAATAGACAAAGACAGTTGCCAGGGGTGCAGCGCTCTCAGCCGGGCAATGATGCCTCTCTGGTGCTCTTCTCGATCCCTCCTCCTGTGCAGGCAGCAGCAGGTGCTGGTCCGGGTCCCCAGCCCCACCAGGACCCCTGATTCTGGATGCGGATGTATCTCTCATTCACAGGCCACACACTCAGAAGAGCCTTCCGACAGCCTGTTTTCTGTCTGTGGCTCTGGCTCCGGCTCCTATTCCTTCACCCAGCCATTCGGTATCGGCCCTCCCAGGGCGCCACCCTGAGGACCCGCACTTCCCAGTCCATCGCTTCCCTGGGAAACCTTGTCCTGCCTGCCCATCTCTGCATACGCAGCTACGCTGACAACTCGAGCTTCGGGCCTGGGCTTCTCTGCTGTTGTGGCTCGGGAGTCTTCATCTCTTGCCTAGATTGCTGGGACAGGCCCCTACCTAGTTTCTAGTCCTGCCCTGCACCCCGCCAATTCATGCTGCAGCCACAGTAACCCTACCACAGGCTAATCCTCAGCGGAAAATGCTCCTGCTTCTGCAGCTCCCTCCAGCTTGCAGAGCCAAGTCCCAGCTCCTCACCATGGCAGAGAAAGCCCTTTGTGACCTGGTGACTGCCTGCCTGTGTCTACTGTCTCTCAAGTTCACATAAAAATAATGTGTCAGAGAGCAAATGTATAGTAAACAGAGGCTGGGAGGCAGGCAAAAACTCTGAGAACAGCTTGGAGTGGGCAGGAGACAAAAAAGCAAGAAGATACATCATGACAGACAGAGACGGAGAGACTGACAGGGTCACGGCAGTGAGGAGGCAGGAGCCGCTGCGGAGAGGACAAGACCGTTCTGGAGCTGTCCTGCACCCAGGGGCTTTCTGCACCAGGACCCCAGTTCAGGCAATGGAGGCCCAGCCGGAAGGCTGTTTCTGGTTTTCCATGAGCTCCCCAAGTCTTTCATATATCCCTGAAATAGCTTCCAATTACTCAAGGTGGCCCGAATGAACCAGAAAAGCCCCAAGTATCTCAGTGGTAACTGAAGGCATGGATGAGGAACCCAGTGTCCCGGAGAATGCAAGGGAGAGGAGCAGAGACTGTCCAGGACAGAGCCCTGGCCAGCACTGGCTCTTAAGGGGTGGACTGAAATTGAGGACACGGAGAAAGAACGAGAGCTGGCCAGCGAATCAGAGGAACACTAGAAATTACTGATTTAGATGTCTACACAGGGGAAGTTACAGAAAGGAAGAAGTGTTTCTGAGAGCGCTGGCCAGTGTGGCTCGGTTGGTTGGGTGTTGTCCCACATAGCAAAAGGTCACAGTTCGATTCCTGGTCAGGGCACAGGCCTGGGTTGTAGGCTTGGTTCCCAGCCCAGGCACATGCAAGAGGCAACCAACGGACGTTTCTCTCTCATATTGATGTTTTTCTCCCTTTCGTTCTCCCTCCCTTCCCTTCTAACAATGAATAAGTATTTTTAAGTGTTTCTGGGAGATCGGGAAAGGTGAGATCTACACGTGTCCATTGGGTTGTAAGCCTTGAGGTAAGTCACTGGTGACCTTGGTGGGAGTTGGGTCCGGTGAAGGGGGCAGCCAGGCTGCAGGGCGTGAAGGGCCACATGGGAGTGAGGAGTGCAAAGGGGACAACCCCACAGGAGCTGCCAGAGTCCCCACCACAGCTCGTGTCCCCCCTGGAGGGGGGGATGGTGGTGGCAGCTTTTGGGGAGTGTAAGGCCTTGGACCAGTGGGGTAGGGATGGGGGAACGGGGGAAGGGCACATGAAGACTGGCGCGCAGGAAGGCGGGCTGGCTGAGGAGCACCCCTGCGTTCACAGCACTGTGACCTGCACAGACGGAGGTCCCTCCAACCACCCCCCACGCCAGTGCAGGGGCAGGGACGCTCCTTAGTGCCTAGCCCATGATTTCTGAGGACCGGACTGGCAGCAGGGGGGGCTAGTGGCAGAAGTGAAAGGAGTGGTGAGGGGTCAGATTGTCCACATGGGCTCCTGCTGGGAGGGGAGAGATGAGGGAGAGGCCACTGACCAGCTGGGAGAGCTGTGATGCTCCTGAAACTTTAAGACGCCTGAGCACACAGGTCACCTGGGAAGTACTGACAGGGAGATTTGCCACCTGGCCATGGGGAAGGGGGGTGGAGGTATAGGAGGTGTCCTGAGACCAAGACAGTATTTGTGGGTTGTCTGAGGGGGCAAGGAAGTCCTCTGGGAGGAAGACAGGACTTGAGGTAGAGAGGATGCTCTGAGTTGGCGCCAGGGTTAGCGTAGGATGGCTGGGGAACAGCGAGGAGGAGGCAGACACAGGACCAGGGAGAGGGCCAGGCAGGGTGAGTTCAGGAAGAACGAACACTCTGGGTTCATGGGGAGGCTGGCAGGGTGGGCACAGGATGCTTTGTGGTCAGAGGTCCGCAGGAAGGGATGGACCTCCAGTGTCCCAGCTCAGCTGGGTGGGGGGAGGTAGCACCTTGCTGGAGCTCTGGGCAGCCATGGAAGCCACTGGCTCCTCCTTTTACCATTCCCTTGCGAGCACACGGTCAGAGCCTGTCCTAGCGCTGGAAGTGCCCCCTCCATCGGCCGTGCCCCCACCCGGCCCCACACCTCTTTGATGGCTGCCATGCGCACGGTCTCATAGTAGTGCAGGGGTGCATTGGGTGTGCTCATGTCGTAGCCAAAGCCTGCGACTGCCACCTCATCACAGCCGTGTAGTGCCATGGTCACTGCCACACTGCCAAGGGTCGGGATGTTCTGGAGGAGGGGAGGGCAGAGGCGCAGAGTTCAGCTGGAGGGCTGAGTGAGGCCAAGATCCTCAGCCAGGCTCCCCAGGGACGAGCTCCACTCCCGAGGACTGAGCCCTCTGTTCCCACCCTGCTACTCCGCCCTCCCTTCCCGAGGCCCCTCTGACCCAGGGAACCCCCTCCCTCTCCGGGAGCCCCGACATCTCACCCCACGGCCCATGAGGCCGTTGTTGAAGGGCAGTCCAATGAGGGTGAAGGCGGCTTCCTGGATGAAATATGGGTTGAGGATACGAATCTCAGGGGGCTCCTTGGGCACTCGAGTGGCCACAGATTTCCAGAAGCCATCCGACGCACTCTGTGGGCACAGGATAGATAGGTGTGAGCTGGGCCCACAGCTCATGATGGGGCCGAGTGGCAGGGACCCACAGTGTTTCCAGGTGAATGAGAAGTAAGGTGCAGGGCATGAAGTGATGCTGGAGCCTGGGCGTGTGGGATAAACACAGATGGTAGAGGGAGGACATGGTATGCCGGAATGCACAGTGTGTGACAGAGATGGGGTGGGAACAGCAGCATGTGGTTGGGCCACGGTATGTGATGGAGGATCCAGAGTGAGCTGTCAGGGGCACAGGGTGGGACACTGCAGGGTGCTGCTCTGGCCCGAGGGTGTTCTTGGGTCAACAGGAAGACCCAACGGCCCAGCTATTCCCCGCCCCCAGCTATCGGGGCCCGGGAGGAGCCTGCCCTCTCTCTCCTATCTGCTCTGCTGGGCTTGTCTCCTTTCCCTTCTGCTGTGTCTGCTGGCTCTCAGTCAACTGTTCTAAAGTGAACCTGAAAAATAAAGACAGAATGTGAGCTACACGGCAACCCAGAACAACATTCAAATCCCAGGTCTGCCGCTGACTAGAGTTGGGTGACTTTGGTCAAATGACAAGCCCTCTGAGCTTCAGTTTCTTTAACTGCAAATATGGACCACTCTTCCCTCAGCGATCTCAGCACCATAAAGGAAAGGCATCTGCTCTGCAACCTGACATCCCAGCGTGCGTTCCAGGGCCACGACTGCCTCTCTTCACTGTCTGCCTTCCCCTAGTCCTCGGCCCTGCTTTTCTGGCCCAGACCCTGAAGCACACCACTTCAGCTACTGTCTTGTGAGCTCCCTCGACTCCCTGCCCCTTGCCCTTCTACAGCCTCAGCCCAGGGAAGACCTGAACTTGGGACCGATCCATTCACCCTCTCTTACAACTGGGCTCCCGAGTCCTGGAAGAGAAAGCCACAAACCAATCCTGCAGGCCAGAGCCATTACCAAGCCAGGGACACCAATCTGCTATATCCAGGGAGTTCGTTGTTTGCCCAGAAAACCTAAGAGAACCCACTGAACTCAGTGGGTAAAAGACTTAAGTAATAGGGTCTGTGCTCCAATAGGAAAGTCACCAGCTACAATACAAAAGAAATCCCATTTGCAGTCCTAAAGAAGAGTGATCAAATACTGATCAATAAATTTAAATATGTGGGACCTTTAATTTAAAAAAAAAGTCACAACCCTTTATTGAGAGATCTAAAAAATGACTTGAAAAAATGGGAGACAAGCCATACCTTGAATCAGAAGGCTGAACAGTAACAGAATACCACTTCCTGCCAGGTCAGTGCAGGCTTCATGCAATTCTAAGAAAAATCCCAATAGGGTTTTTCTTTTTTGAAATGAACCAAAAGGATTCTAAAAACCCATCCAAGTATTTAACAGTTAAAAATGCGCCCCCCCCCCAACTTTAAAAGTGAGATATTAGAGTATATTGGAAATCTGCAATCATTAGAACATTGACAGACAGGGAAGAACCACCACGAAGCTCGATGAAACCAGACGGCCGCTCACACAGGCAGGCCTGGCTCTGCGGCGAAGGAAGCGTCACCTCAGGGGGAACAAGAGGATTTGCCCAGCAAGAATATTTGAAAATTTGCTATTTAGAAAGCAAAGGTCCACTTACTGCTTCTCCTGCTAAAAAACAAAACAAACAAACAAAAAAAACCTAAAAGAAAATTTAGATGTATACTTTATTATTTTTTAATCATTTTTATTGTCATCCTATTACAGTTGTCCCCATTGCTCCCTGTGCCCTGGTCTGCCCACCCCACCCCCGCTTACCACCCAGCTCCCTGAGCACTAGTGCTGTTAGGAACAAAGGGAAAGGTAAACACACTTCACCTTTGTAAACATCAGTGCTTTGGTGCATCAAAAATATAATAAGCAAAATTAGGAAGGACACAAAAAAGTGGGAAAAACTTTGTCACAATAAAAATACATATTTTAAGAATTCACAAAAAAAATCAATGACACCCCATAACAATTGGAAAAGAACATAAAAGGTTAGTAAGCATGAAAAGCTCAATAGTGACAAAAATGCAAATTAAAATAACTAAATACTGTCTCTAAAATATAGGGTGGGCAAAAGTAGGTTTACAGTTTGTATGGAAAATAATACAATAAGTCATAAATAATACAGGAGTAAACTGGGTTTTGCGCACTCACAACTGAAAACCTACCTTTGCCCACCCCATGTATCTCCGTGCGTGCGTGTGTGGGCATGTGCGTGTAGCTCAGTGCTTGTGGTGGTGTGCTCAGGCGAAGCCCCCCCACACTGCTGCAGGAGTAGTTTGCCACAGCCCTTCCAGAAAGCAACCTGAGTATGAACCGAAAGCCCTCAGGCTGTTTATACCTGATGACTCTAAGCTGCTTTCCTAAAAGTCATCAGAACGGTGAAGATCTTTGTAAAAAGCTGTTAATTACAGTGTTATTTACCAAAGTGTAAAACCTGAAAAAAAAAAATCCAAGTTTGCCATACAGATTTGGTTAAATGAAACATGTCCATAAATGTTGCAGACATGGAAATTATGTTCCCTAAGAACTTTGGCGCAGGGGTGTACGCACCACATGTAACCTGCCCTCTGTGTTTGGACATCTAAATTGTATCTAGTTTCCCTAGATCCGCTCCAGCTCCTCCTGTGTTCTCTCTCCTCCACAAGCCAGAAACCTCATGATCGACTTCAGATTCTTTTTTGTCTCTCCAGCCCACCCTGTCCTACTGGTCTTCTAGTCCTTTTGATTCTATCTTCTTAGAGTCCCACAGATGCACTCCTTCCTCCCAAACCCACTGCTCCCTTGGAAGTCTGGGCCTCATCACCTTTTAATTGGACTATCCTAACAACTGGCCCCTTGCAGCATCTGTCTTGATGACCGCCTGGCGCCCGGAGCCTGGTGGAGTGACTGGAACATAAATGGTCCTCAATAAATAATCACTAAATTCCACCCATTTAGTCAACAAACATGTAATCAGTACCTCAAATGGGCTGCCTCTGCCTCCCCAACCACCTTCCACTCTGCCAGAATGATCTTTCTAGACCCAAAGCAAATCACATCACCACTGCCCACAGATCCAAGCTGTCTAGCCAGGAAGCCCTGCCTGCCACTCCAGTTCCATCCCAGCTCATCTGAAGTCCCCACCTGTTAATCCATGACTCCATGCTTTTGCACACACTGTTCCTTCTATCTCCAATGGCCTTCCCACATCTGTCCACCTGATCCAACCCACTCAATTTTAAGACTCAGCATATCCTTCTTTCTCATGTCTTTTCTGACCCCATTCTTCCCAAAGCATAAATGACTTCTAACCTTTGGGAGGTGACAGAATATAGAGTTAAATCTGCTCTATATTCTCATGAGTGGGATTAATGCCTTTATGAAAGAGGCCCCAGAGAGAGGCCTTGCCCCTTCCGCCAAGTGAGGACACACGGTAAAGAGGGTGGTCCATGCACCAGGAAGCCCTAACGAACACCAGCTCTGCCAGTGCCAGGATCCTGGACTTCTGGCCTCCGGACAGTGAGAAATAGGTTTCTGTTGTTTATCAGCTGCCCAGGCTGTGGTGTTTTGTTATGGCAGCCTGGATAGGCTAGATTCAATTCAGCTCTGGCCATTCTCTGTGTGGAGACCCTGGGCAAGGAACTCACCATTTCCTTACGGACAAACTAGGATACTAACAGTGTTTATCTCGTGGACTGTTGTGGGAATTAGATAATTCAGGCTGAGTGCCAGCTCACAGTCACCTGATTGGCTGTTATCATCATCATCAGCAGCGGTGTGTTGTGACCCTAAGCCGTGCAGGCGGAGGCTCACACCTAATTCACTTCTGCAAGCCAGCACCTGGCAGCGGGTGTTAAGGGAGACACGCAGTCCATCCATGGCTCCTCCACTGCTCTGTGCAGCAATGAAGAGTTCCCACTGGCCAGTTCCTCTTCAGGCCTGTCTCCCACTGCCTTCAGTGGGCCGTCTCTGCTCCAGCCACGCCCTCCTCACGTCTCCCCTCCTCTGTGGCAACATCTGTTTCCCTGGCAAAACCTGTCTGTTCTCAGGTGAAAGGACAGGTCCTTGGGGCCAAGGGTCAGGTGAAAGGACAGGACCTTGGGGCCAACTCCTCTGTGTCTCAGACCAGTGAGCCGGAGAGGAGAGCCCAGTCTGTCTTGCTCCTGTGCCCCTTTCTGTGTCCAGGAGAGGTGTCTGTGCGAGGGAGACCAGGAGGGATAACAGGACCCAGCAGGAAAGGGAAGGGTAGAGAAATAGACATATCTTATACAGAGCTGGGGAGAAGCCCCTCTTGAGCTGGCCAGACGTGGACTGAAAGGAATGGCAGGTGCCAGCCTGTGCTAGCCGAGGCACAGCCCCTGTCCCTTCCCCAGAGCCTGGCAAGCCCCAACAGTTCCCCACCTGGGGTTCCTGCCCATGCGTGCCCCACACACACCTGAAGAGGAAAAGGCGCAGGGGCTGCTCTGGAGAGGGAGGAAGAGCCAGGCTTGGGCCCAGCGGGGGGTGTGTGCCAGGCTCCAGGCTAGTTTTCATAGATATTATTTACATCTCACCAACCTACACCAACTTCACAGGTACGAACCCAAGATGAAGCAACATGTTTGAGGTCATGCAAGTGGCTGTGCCAAGATTTAAACACAAGGGCTGGGATTCCAAGTTGGGTGTTCCTCCTGCCATACCATTTATTATCACTGCTGTTCCCACCTCAGGAAGCCGGGAGTCAAAAATGAGTAGGAGCTCCCTTCTGCCCTCAGGATCTCCAGGGTGGGTGAGGGTCCCACATCCCCTTTCACAGAGGGGCCTTAGGCTCACATTGGTGAGGGGGCTTGGGATGCACCTACGCTGTGAGGTTCTGAGCTGGACCCAACTTCAGAACCTGGGTACTTTCATGACATGAGATGCCCTCTCTGAAACTATGTCTCCTGGCTTTTCCCGTGTGCTGAAAGTCCCATACGTAACCACTGTGTGAAACTAGGAAGTTACACTTTTTGAGAATCTGACTAAAGCTCCAGTGGGGAGGGTAAAGCTTCCGCCTCTCTTCCTACCTCCACTCCTTCCTGGGAGGAGAAATGACCGATCTGGTTGCTTAGACCTGAGTACAGAGTGCGTCACATTTCCTGGTATGAGGTGGAAGTCTGTCTGTCTGTCTCTCTGTCTCTCTCTCTCTCTCTCTCTCTCTCTCTCTCACACACACACACACACACACACACACACACACACACACACACACACACAGTTCTTTTTAATTCCTTGCTCCTATGAAGCAGGGAGCATGGGCAGGTACAGCCTGCCTCCTTGCAGCAGCCTCCTGGTCTCCGCCTTGCTCACTGTGCACTGGGAGCCCAGCAGGTCTGCCTCAGGGCCGGCCACCAGCACAGCACAGAGTAACATTGGCACTTGGAGCAAAGGAGGCCTGCATTTGGGCCTCAAGCTCCAGACGGCCCTGCATTAGAGCACTGGGGAGTGGCACAGTGAACAACTCGGCTTCTGGGTTATTGTTTCCTGCTCTGCCATGGTCCTGATGCAAAGCCCCTCAGGAATCTCAGGGAAAGGAGGAACAATAAGACCAAGATGTGATTTGGGCATTTCTGTGTTTCTCCAACCATACAAAATATCAAGTACCAGTGAAACCTCAGTCTGCCTCCTAAAAGAAAAGCTATGACTTCTCAGAAACACACACATAGGCACATACACATTACATTTTGAGCCACTGCAGAAGGTCACAGGACCCCAAAGTCAAGGGCACTTGCTGACTTCAGACTCTCTGGTATGGGGTTAAGAAGAGACAGGAACCCTGCTCAGAATCCTGCAAACACTGCCATCGAGGGGTGGGTGGAAATGGAGGGGCCCATGGAGGAGACGGAGAATGAACAGCGGGAGAGGCTAGAGGCACTGGCGGGGGTGTGGTGCAGGGGAAGGTGGTGGGCCCTGGAGTCTGAAAAGCCTGGGTCACACCTGGATCCCATATCCATGTCCCCAGGGCATGTCCTGTAGTGTCTTTAGACCTCAAGTTCCTTCTACATAGCAGGAATGACAAGACCTACTTCCCAGACAGTTGTGAAGATTATATACCACATTTGGCATATAGTGAGAACTCAGTAAGTCTTATCTATTCTGATTATGAGTATCACAGAAGCCAAGAGAGTGATGCCGAGGGTGTGGCTGGAGATGCCAGATGCCAGGGGAGGGGGGAGCTGGTACACAAACAGCCACCCATTCACAGAGGGAGCCAGCTATTCCTCCTGGGACCTAGGAGGAGGGCAGTGGGCACCAGAGGCTTTCCTGCCGCTGCATGACACTGCCAAGCCTGCCCCCAGAACACAGCCCTGCCCCAGAAGGCAGAATCAGGTTTGGCTCAAGGCCTCGCCCATCTCATTTCCCTGACCCACAGAACACGACACAGAGGCCTATCCTGCCACCGGCAACACTGGCCTGAAATGGTCAAACCTCTCCTCAAGGCCAGCTGCGGGCTGCATTCTTTGTTGAATCCCTCCTCCTCCAGGAATGTCCCTGCCTCAGTCAAGTCTGGACCCAGTTCATTTGTGTGGAGCCGCCAGTCTCCTGCTTATGCAA
The DNA here is from genome assembly GCA_004027475.1 of Anoura caudifer. Taxonomy (NCBI): domain Eukaryota; kingdom Metazoa; phylum Chordata; class Mammalia; order Chiroptera; family Phyllostomidae; genus Anoura; species Anoura caudifer. Next base: position 19,677 of record PVKU01003420.1, on the reverse strand, counting down.
CTTGTCCTGCACTTGTCAGAACAGCCAGGAGCGCTGGCGGAACGCATCTGGAAGCAAGCGCCTTCCCAGCCAGGCTCAGCAGTGTTCCCCCATGCCACTGCAGCTCTTCTGTGGGAGAGAAGTGGTCTCCAGGCCACGCAGAGAGGTCCGGGAGGACAGAGAGCGACCATGGCCTGGCTTCCTGCAGCCAAGGGTCGATGTGTTCACTCCTGCTCCCTGCTGCCCTGCCCCTGCCTTAGGACAGGTCGCCCCCTCTCACCAGGGTCACTTTAGCAACCAGCAGGCCTCCCTGCCTCCATCTTGCCTTCCTTCAGTTCCTTCACAGCCCCACACAAATCTGATCTTGACATTCTCAGGGCTAAAAGCTCCCTTGGCTTTCCACAGCCCACTGAGACAGCTTGTCAGGACAATTAACAGCCCAGGTCTGGTTTTTGTTTTCCTTACCTCAAGGGAGACTGTAATCCAGTGAAAAAGACAGAGTTGTATACAAATATTCCAGTACGTGGTATGACCACGAAGTGAGAAAGAGAGACTTAAAATATCTGCTTTACTTACTTCAAATATATACATACAAGACATGTCCAGAAAGTGTCCACATGCACAGTACATAAACTGGGAGGAAGAGCCAGGTGACATACTAAGACAATTCTAAGCAAACTGAAGAGCTCAAAAAGGCAGCTACTTATGGATGTAAATGTTTCAGAACTAAGGGTTAACCTGGGTCAAGCAACAAACGCATGAGAGCCTGTCACATACTAGCCACGTACTTTTTGTACAGGTATGTTCAGTCATATTTTAGACAATGAACCACCTTTAAAACATGGATTACAAGTCATACAAACAGAGACCTTTAAGAATATCTTGTCTAGTCTCCTCCTAAAGAAACCAAGGCCCATTAGGTTTGTTTTCTTAACCAAGCTATTTCCCACAAGGGATCTAGCCCCCACTTTTCCCCAGCAACTCGGACTGGAGTCCTTGATCTTCTTTGACCTTTCCCGCTCCCTCGTCCCCATGAACCAAGCAAATACCCAGGCTGCGGCTTCTGCACAGACCCGCCCCATCACTGCGTCCTTCCCCACCATCACGCTCTGTCAGCCCACTGCTGCTTGCAGGCTGGGCTGCCCCAGTAATTCTGTTTCTGAACCCTGGCACCATATCTGCTAACTCTGTGTGCCTAGGAAGTTCTTTACTCTAAGTCTCACTTTCCTTATCTATAAAATGCGGACATAAGACTGGCTGGTACCTTGTGGTGTATCTGCGCTACAGCAGTTAGAACGCATGCGCGTAGTATTTTGGTACAAAGTCAGCTCATCCGTTCCTGCTATTGTTAGTCCTCAGGACAAAAGTCCAAGCTCCCAGATGTGCCTTTGGCTTGTAACACCCCCCACCATCTGCGCCCTGCCTGCCCAGCCTCACCTCTAGCTCTTGTCCGCACACCCATGCGGCCTCATCCCTAACATCTGTGGGGCCAGGGAGGAATGACAAATGGGAGTCCATGTACCACACACATCTGAATTTTAGGTTCTAAATATCTGTAATTTACAAGTCAAGGAATCAAACTATTACATAAAATATATTCTATCCTCCCTTAAAAAATGACCCGGAAGGCCAGGTTTGACTTTAGAACTCTGATTCCTAGGGATCTATGCTGGACCATGCTGGTGCAGGGAGAGGTAGGCCCAGCCCGCCCCCTCCTCTTCCCACTGGTGGTCCCACACCATGACAAGTACTGTGTGTGGGTGGGTGGGTCCCCGAGCCCGCACATCCGAGTTCTGCTCACAGCCTTCCTTGGGCTGAAGGATATGCACGGGGAGGTGTGGTGTGCCCTGGAGCATGGAAGTGAACTTCCATGCACTGACTGTGAGGGCAAGCATTTCTGAGGTCTCTAGTACTCAGTAATGGTCTGGCAAGGGAGGATGGGCCTGGGGTGGGCACTTCCCTTTTGACCCTGAGTATTAGTCACTCCATGGTCTAAGGACAGTCCTGCAGTCACACCACACACCAGATACAATCAACTTTTTAAAATTCACTAAATATACACACTATTGCCAATGCTGTTTCCGTGCCCAAAACTTTATCTTCACCTGGCCAACAACTACAAGAAGCTCAGGCAAGCAACTTGTTAGGTTCAGTGCTTACATAAGCGTCCTGGAGCCCAAGAAATGGGGTGGCCACGCCTCCTTGAGCAGGGTGGCACGTGCTGCCCTTGCCAGACCCTGCCGATCTCATTTATGTGCTCAGCCTCAGGCCCTGTGGCCGGGCGTCCTGCCCAGTGGGCAGGCAATGCTGGCCTTGCTGAGGCTCACTTCTCAGGAGGCGATCGTCACCTGCAGAGCCATGTTGTGTGCACCGTCCCACTCCAGGAGGCTTTTACTCGAAGGTACGGCTGAGGCAGAAGAGACTGGTTCCTGCTCCCAACACCGGGCCCAGTGCTGCTTCACCGACAGCAGCTGTGAGGGCTGGCCCGAGGGCCCACACCCTCCGCAGGTTGCCAGCCTGCTGCTGCACAGTCTGGCAAGTGGCTGAACCACACTGTGCATAACAAACTCCTTCAGCTGTATTTACACCTGGCCACTACAAATGACCCTACAGCAAACACTTTTGTGTGCAGACTCTTCCTTCCTTTGGGTGACGGCTCCTGGTGCCAAGTGTCACTTCCTTCCCAGAAAGCTTATCCTCATTCACACTCGGACCAGTCACCTTTGGGAGTACCTGTCACTGCGCTCTTGCCAAAGTTACATGTTAAATCTAAACACAGTCTTTAAACATGTGGTGGGCGGTAAATGGTACCCTGCTGCCTTCAAATTTCTCCAGCTGCTTGGAAAGTGAAACTGATTTCTGCTGTTTACTAGTTTTACTCCCTTCTGTGTGACCTGCTCAGTTCCCGGCCCATTATCTCCTGGGGTCCTAATGGTTTTCTTGTCAACTTTCCTGATAAGAGCCACTCGTCTGTCCTGTGTCCTGAACACGTTTTAAGCATCTCCTGGTATTCAATCTTTGTGTTGTTGTTAAATTTTCATATATGATCACATGTGATCTCCCACGCAATTCTGTCCTAAGTTCTTCCCCTCCAGGGACTCAATTTCTACTCTGCTTTCTTCAAAATTTCCTTTGGTTGTGTTTTTACGTTTTACTTTTTACTCTGTTTGGAATTTATCTAGATGTATGCTATGAGGAGGGCATCCAAATCCCTTTTGAAAGCTGTATTTGGGAAGTGCGATGAACAGGAGGAGTCGTCAGCTCGGAGCCGACTCGGTGATGCTGACACAAGCCAAAGAGGCAGAGCGCCAGAAACTGTTTAGTTTTCATTTCTTTATCAAAGACCATGATCTTGGAACCTCGGAAAGAAGATCAAACATGGCTCAGAGGAAAGAGTGCCCGGGAGAGGCAAGCAGAGAGCGAAAGGACGCCAGGCTCTGAATCCAAAAGCGTTATCCCTCAGGACAATGAAAGCGAAGAGAGGGCTCACAGGGAGGCAGAAGGTCTGGGTGGTCGTCCTGACTTGGCCAGAAGTTACTGCCTCACTCTGGGCCTCAGTTTCCACATTTGTTTATTCATTTATAAGAGCTAGCTATGTTTTAAACACTGCTGGAGGCGATGCGCTTACAGAGATAAACAGGGCAGTTTCTGCCTTCCACGGGCTTATACAGGTAACAGATAAGTAAACCCTCAGGTGTAACAATGCCTGTTACGGAGCAATCAGAGGAATTGAGCATGCTTCCGGGATTTTGGCCATGAGCTTTTAAGAATCAAGGATTACCCCTACAAATTAGTATGGTGCTGGGCACACAGTGAATGCTCACTGAGTATTTGCTGGCAGGTTGCCCCTTTAAAGGCAAGCAGGGGTTGAGCCCACTGGATTTAGAATCTGAAGTCACAGCCGCTAGAGAGGTTTGGAAGCCAGGCTGGAGAGGGCTGAGAAACAGATGGAAAAAAACATGGCAATGCATCACAGATAAGTGATGCCCCTCTCTAAAAACCTGACGGAGAAGGGAAGGAGAGGGGGTGGATGCAAGCTAAAGAGAGAGCTTTCATCTTTAAGGTGAGAGAGACCTGAACAAATTTAGAGATATGAGAAGAGCAGACAGTAAAGAGGTGACAAAAGAGTGAACAGAGTAAGATAGGTTGAGAAAGGTGGGAGGAGATGGCAACCAGAGCACAGGAGGAGGCAACTGAGCTTGAATGGGGGTGACCTTTATGTTTTCTGTGGAGCTAGATGTAAGACGCCCGCTTACAATAGGGATGGAGGTACAGCAAACTGGAGAGATGGCGAGAGCAGGTTCTGAGAAGAAGGACCAGGGACAGGACAGAGGAGTGGCAAGAAGCACCCAGCGTTGCCAACTCAGCTTTCCCTCCGCTCCATGGGTGACTCCCTGGTGCTGGGATGGCTGGATGTGAAGTCACAGGAAGAGGAAGCAGTCAAGAGAGAAAGGCAGTATCTGAAGCCTAGGGCTCCATGTGACTTTGGTGGTTGACTTGGATTTGCCGAATATATTAAGAATAAATGGGAGATGTTCCGGTACGATGGTTAGAGTGGGACACCTGTGGCCTCAAAGGCTGCTCTGCACTTACTCGCAGCACTGGCCCCCTGGGGTGGTTGAGCTGGTTGGCGGATAGTGCATGTAGGTCAGCGGCCCCTGTCTGAGCCTGTGGAAGAGCTGGTAGATGGTAGCTCCTCCTATTGTCACCGGCAGGCAGGAGTCAATCATTGCAGAACTCTAAGCAGGGCGGTGCTGTGGTCAGATTTATTTCTTAGGAAGATCCCCGGGACCATCAGAGCTGAGTCTGAATCTGGCTCTACCATTTAACTGGGAGTTTTGTGCTCTTGAGCATGTAACTCATTCTCTCTGTGCCTCAGTTTCCTAATCCCCCAAATGGGGTAATAAGAGTACCCATCTAGCAGGGTCATTATGAAAACTGGAAGAAGGAATTCAAAGGCTAATAAACTGAGGAGCTTAATAAATAACAGCTACAATGAGGATGCTGGAAGGAGGAAGAGGACAACAGGATATGAACCAGAGGAGGAGGGAGAGAGGTAGGAAGAGGAAAAGGAGGCGAGGAGAGGAGACGCCTGGATAATGACTATGAGACAGAGTAACCAGGAGGTCACAGATGAGAGCAATGAGGAGGGGCAGAGGGTGGTGATAACATGAGACCAATTCCTGGGTACTTTTTACCTGAGGCAAGGGAGCGAAGGTTGGGATGTGGTAACGGGGAATTAAGATGGGGTAAGAGGCACCTTACAGAGATGGCTACAAAGGGGATGGTGTCCCAGGAGAGCTTACCTCAGAGGTTTGGGAAGGAGACTGTGGTGGGGACGGACCACGGACTGTGGCTCAGCAGAAACCTCACTGAGCAGCAGAGGCCACGGTGTGCCCCAGCCTCGCCACCTGTTCGGGGGCCCTGCACTGCATCTCCCCTAAGGTGGGTGGTATGAACACTGAGCTCCTGGCAGAGCCCATCCCAAGCATTCCTCTGCATCCCCCTCAGGCAAGGGACAGAACATGCATTTAGGTGAAGATGAACATCTCATCCCCACCTCGGGCCTGGTTCAACAGGGCATCCTCTCTAGGGACCCGCAGCCCCACCTGCCCCCCGGACTGTCAGCACACCTGTCGTGCCCTTCCCAGGAGGTGCCAGCTTTCTCTGTCCTCTAGGCCTGCTCTCTGACTCCGCTTCCGGGTCACCGCCCAGGTCAGGCCCTACAGCCCAGACAAACGCTTCACTCCCTGGTGCAGCCGGACTCTTCAAGCAGAACCACCACCAACAGTAATAAAGGAACAAATAGCTTCGATATTGGACACAGAGAGCATTTAGTAAGTGTCAAGTGCTATGACAGGCACTTGTAAATTTCATTGGGTTGAATTTTGGCCAGTACAAATGACAGGTGGCAGGGCCGCTCCTCTTTCACAGGTGAGGGGCCTAGGTAATTTGCCTAAGGTAACCCAGCTGAGCGATAGCTTCCAAATTTCAACCTAAGTCTACTGTCTTTCCTTCTTAAACCAAGTTGTTTCTTCTAAATTGAGAGGCCTAGTTCCCCTATGCACGGATGTGGGGCCCTGACCAGCCTCCTAAATCCCTCCCTCCTTCCCCAAGGACTGAGTAACAGCTGGAAGGTCAGGCATGTGTCAAGACTGTCCAGAGGTCAAACCGCAACCCTTGCCCTCTCCCCTTCCCAGGCTAGGCTGGAATCACTCCCATACCAACCTGGCCCAGGACTTCGAGCCTCACTGAACTGATCACCAGTCAGAAGCCCCTCAGCAGTGAGGCCAGTTTTCCAGTTTCAGGAGCGAGGACGAGGAGGGAAAAGGAAGAGCAGGCAGCCAAGGGGACTGGGAGGGTAGCTCCTAGGGACCTTGGAAGCGCTGGGTTACTAGGTATCCTGGGGAGGGAGGAGGGGAATGCATGGCAGGCTCTGCTGCTCACATGTCCTGTCCTCTCCAGGCCCCAGGACAACAGACAGGAGCCTCCGGCTTTGACCAAACATCAGGAGGAGGCTACTCAGGCCACGGCACCTACCACACTGCATTACAACTCCAGTTTCAAGAACTGTGTCTCCCATTAGACTGTGAGCAACTACGGGTCCAAGACAGTGTTGAATTCATCTTTGTCTTCCTGGGGAGCAGCACAGTGCCAGCACAGACACAATGACGCCTGGCAGACGAGTGAGTGAGTAGAAGGATGGAGCCAGGTGTGCATTTCACAGGGGTGTTGAGGGTTTCACAGGAGCTGGAGGCTGCCCCCCTCACCACGGACTTACATACACCTACACCTTCACGTCCCCGGTTCCTCCCTCCCTCCCCACCCAGCTCCCCCACTCAGCAGCCCACTGGTGCTCTTCTGACCTGTCCCAAGTGCACATGATCTGCTTGCTGCCTTGGTCAGGGCTCCTGGGATCTGGGAGATAAAAGGCCTTTTGGTAACTTACTCAGAGTTACCAGTGCTACTATCGAGTGAATCAGGGAACCAAATGCCCACAAATGGCTAACAAGGAGGGTCCCGTGTGGGTGAGTAGGTATGGCCAGGCCTAACACAGGCTGTTTTGGAGTTCAGTCTTCTTTTCCCACATCTTTCCACATCCCATCAGGACTCCTGGGTACCAGAAAGTTACATGCAATGAGCAACTGCTCACATAGCAGGCAGCAGGCAGCAGCCATGGCAGAGGTCGAATACCTGTTCTCGCCCTGCCCAGCTAGGCCTTGGCTCCTAAACATAGAGCTGCCTCCTGCCAGAATTCTACAGGTGAGGCTGCAGACAGGTGTGGAGAGCTCTCCAGTGGCTGCACGGTTAGAAACATCACTGCAGGAGCAGGCCAAGCCTGCAGCTGGGCACCAGATGGGAGGGGCCTGGAGAAGCAGCCTGTCCCACATTTGCCTGGGTCTCAGAGCCAGAGAAGTGAAGTAGCACAGAGGGTCCTTTGAAGGCATTAGCCCTGGGTTTGGGTGGAGAAGGGTACTCAGAGGAAGCTTCCCGGGTAGCCAGAGGGTCTGGACAGGCCCCCTCTGGTGCCGAACTGGTAAGGCCACGGGCTTCATTGGCTTCCCTCTAGCAGCTCATTCTAAAGACCCAAATTATCTTTGACATTAGAGCCAGGGAAGGCTCACGGAACTTCAGAGGATTCCTGTGTCCTCTCTCCTCCCCACTCACCCCACCAACCCTGCAAAGGCAGGGATCCCCATGAGTCTGGTCCTAGATCCCTGGGCATGGCCTGGATAGGACAAGACAGACATCAGCACAGCTGAGGGAGGGCCTCAGCACGGCCCACACTTCCTCACTCCAACTGCTCTAGTACCTTCTATCAGCCTGCCGCCAAGGCCAGGCAAAGCAGCTAGCTCCTTGGTCTTCCTGGGGAAAGTGAGGCCCTGTGTCTGCTCCCGGAGTGGCCAGAGCACAGTGCGAGTTCTCTGACCTAGTTGACTCCCTTCCTTTTCTCCTTTCTTTCCTTACTCCCTTGGATGGATTGTAAGAGCCCTGAGTTAACTGACCTTGACGTTCTTAGAAGGGATACATGACGACACCCCCGGCTGGCCCTGGCCCACCTGGCTTGCCTCTTGACTGGGGCTGCCTGTCCTACCCTAGGGAGAAGCAGGGTCTGGTGTGTGGGCTGGCTTTGATCGTTTACGGTGGCTGGGCAACAGGTGGGTAAAAAAGGCAGACAGGACCAGGTCCTGCCCTCTGGGAGCTCCCGTGACAGGTGTCCCTGGACAGAGGGAAGGAGTGGGTGGGTGGACGGTCAGGAGGCCAGGGTGACAAAGCAGCATCCAGGGTCCCTGGGGTTCTCCAAAGTGGACCCAATTTGTTCCCATTTCTCTCTTAAAAGTACCTACCTGTGATCCCAATTCTACTGCCTTCAAAGCAAAGAGAAAGGCTCTAAGGACACCAGTGTCTCAGGCTCTAGTGTTGTAAAAACAGAAGTGCTCCTTCAGCCCCCATTCTCTGCCTGGTTTGCGCAGGCAGTGGGGGGCCCGCTTGCAGCTGGGGCTGGCTAAAGCCAAACCCTTTCCTCCCTTTTGGTGAGCCAGGCTGGACCCAGTGGAGCCTAGCTGCCTCATTCAGCCTGGTTCTGAGGTGGGCTCCCCTTCCCCACTGTCCCACCTACCTGAATGCCTGACTTTCTGTCTTCTCTCTCACTTGCCACCTACCTGACACTGCCTGCACTTGGCCTTGCTTGGGAAAGGGCTATGGAGTTAAACCAAATTGCACTGAGACCTCCATTGGTGGGTTAAGCTGTTCCCACCCCTCAATTCTCCTCTAAATGTCCAGAAAAACTAGCTTCTTACTGGGGGCGGAGGGCTGTCTGTCACCATTCTCCTCTGGTAAGAGGCTTGGGTACTGGAAGATGAATGGCGTGAACTCTGCAGTGCCCCTCCCCTGGGGTGGCTGGTGACAGCTGGCTGAGGGGAGAGAGGGTTGGGCCTAGACAAGTTGGCAGGCATCCCTGTGGGCCCGGAGCTGAGAGACACAGGTCTCAGGAAAGGGCTCAGTGTGCGGTCCGCTGAGGAGCGGCCTGAGCCTACTCGGCCACATGCATTCCCTAAAGAAAGAGATCCCGGCCCTCGCCTGCCTAGAATAATGAGGATAGAATCTGATCATTCCCAGAGTGGGACAACTCAGTGCTGAGTTGGGGACCCAACTGCAGGTCAGTGGGAAAAGTACAAAGTAGAGAGAGACCAGGACTTACACATGAATTTGGGAAGTGGTCCCGTCAAGTTGAGGGGTCTATGGTCCCTGCAGAATGGCCCCAAGGTCCGAATAAGGCCTTCCGCCTTTGGCTGGGAATGAGGTGGACCCATACGACCGGAGTCAGAGAGACCTCACAGAGGTAAGAGGGGTTGAGGAGGCAACTACAAGGTCAGGGCAGGAGAGTGTGAAAATTTGGAGTAATGGTAGGGTTAGCCACATGAGAGCCTTCCTTACCAGGGGATCTAAATCCAGAGAAGGGCCCATGGGGGCTGTTGGGGAGGAACTTGGCGTTGGGGTTGGGGCATGGCCACACGAGGCTGAGGAAGGACCTACAGCTGGGTATCTGGAGGCAGGTGGCAGATTATCAGGCATATTAGCTCCAGAAACCTGGGCCAGTCACCCTTGGTGAGATCTGGCCTCTCTGTCCCTCAGTTGAATTTGGGTATCTTTCAACTTTGGGCCAATAATGCTTCTTTTGAAAGGTTCCTCTTTGTTCTTTGCTGGGTTCAGAGCAAGGGGCTGACCTGGAAGCTGGGCAAGGCCAGGGCAAGACGGGAAGGAACTAGCGCACAGGGAGCTCACCACTCTCTCCTTGTAGACGATGTACTTCAACCACTTGAAGTCTTGCCACTTGAAGCCAGCGAGGACAAAGAGAGAATCGCGTTCATACTGCTCAGGCCGCTGCATGGCGCCCTCTGGGTAGGTGATGCGCAGTGTAGTTTTGCTGCCCACGTCCTTCTCAAAGCCTTTCACTGGTGCTGAGTTCAGTCTACAGAGAGCAGGCCCAGTCAGAGCCTGCGTTGGGCTCACTGCATGTGGTCTGTGGGTCTATATTTGGGGAAACAGTCTGATCCCAGAATACCCCAGGCAGAGAGAATGGGGAGCCCAGGTTGCCTGGCGCCATCTAGCTTTCCATTCTGAAACCTTCCAACCCAGGGTCTTCTTGAGACCTCTGCTGGCCTCCAGCCCAAATGGCCAAATGGCCAGACAGTTCTCTCTGGGCTCAAGGACCAGGGTTTGGGCCAGGACACGCAGGTGCCCGAGGCACTGCTTTGAGGAGCTCACCTGACCACAATGTCATAATCATCAATTCGTGACCCCAGTGACTTGTTGGCAAGGACACCTCCGTTGCCCACGATGATGCAGCGACGGCAGCTGAGGCTGAGGGGAGAGAGGCAGAGACCTCTGGAGAGCTGTCTACCTGGTATCCTCGTCGCCTACCCCTTTGGCCCTTGACCCCATGCCCTTGACCAGGCACAGGCTGGGATAGAGGAAGACCAATGAGCTTCTGGCAGCATTTCCAAGAAGAGGCCAGAACCACACTGTGGGGAGCTGGGCCGCTTGGAACTCTCAGACCCCCTGCTCCCTGATACCTCCCCAGGAAAACACCGGTGTGGAAAGGGCTCAGACACTGGCTCCATGGAGGTGACGAAGGAGGCTCTGGTAAGATGGCACTCTGGGTAAAAGATTCCCCAAGAGTTAGTAGGGTTGAAGCAGCTTTCGGGGAAGAGGGAAAAGAGGGCTGAGCTTGAGGGCTGTGCCAGAAAAGCAAGAACAGAGAAATGGGACTGGAGGGCTGGGCTCGCATCCAACTAGGAAGCCTCCACACTCCCAATAGCCACCAGGGAACCCTACTCATTTTGCTCTCCTGCCCCTGATCCTGGGGTTTCTTCCATCCAGGGTCGGTTGGCTTTAGAGGCATCACTGCCTCCTGGATGTAAGCCACGCCCCTTCAGCTGCCCCCGCCATCTAGCTCCTCCGTCCCAATGGTGGGCAAGTCCCAGCCCAGTGTCTTCAATTCTTACCCTGAGACCTCTGCTGTCTGAGGGCGGAGAGGTCTCGCTGAGAGCTTAAAGCCCATGGGTGCAAGCCCAGCTAGATGCCCCACTTCTCTGCTCGCCCACCCCAGCGTGTGTACTGTGCACGCATGTGGATATGCTGGAGAATCTCCTCGTGTCCAGGAAAGGCCAGCTGGGCCTCAACGCCTTTGCACATGCCGGGCAGCTGAGGGGCAGGAGGCTAGGCAGCAAGGAGCTCACCTGTCCAAGGCAGGTGTCAGGCGGTACTCTTTGGTGACTGACAAGATGGCTTTGATCAGATTGTCTGTGGACAGAGGAGGGAGGTTACTGTTAGAGGGTCACTCAGGTTCCCATGAAACGTTTTCCAGTGAGCCAGTATGAAGGCATGTGTTCCTGGGGCCAGGGTGGAAGTGGGGAGAGGGAGCTCTGGGCAGAAGGCCGGCCAGGCTGCTGGCTTAACCTCCCTGAAAAAGGAGATGGGGGCAGAACAGGCAGGCACACTTAGCTCTGCCTGGAGCCAGGTCCCCAGCCAGTCCTTGGCAGTCTCGTTTGGCTTTGGGGGCCCTGCAGTTAGGCCTGGGGTTCGGTCAGAATGGGAGCACCTGCTCGGAGACAGAGACCACATTACACACATCTCTGTGCCCCCACCGAGCAGATACCAGGGAGCCAAAAAGGAGACAAGCAGTGATGAAGAACAGAGTGGTCCCAAGCAGCTCCCCCAGCCAGGCCACTCTGCCTCACTTCTGATACTGTCTTTCCCTTACTTCCTCCTTTGAACAGTGCCTATCTCTAATCCTGCTTCTGCCAGGCTGTGCCTACTTCCTTACCTCTGCAAGCCTGCAGCCTGGCATCTGCCTACGTGCACTGCCCTGAGGCCGCCCTCACCAAGGGCCCCCTGACCTCTGTGCTCTCAGATCCCATGCCCACTAGTCAGGCTTCATTCTTCTTGGCCCCTCTCTGGCTTCTGCAACAGCTGCTCTCCTTTCAAATTCTGGTATAATGAGAGGATTATAATATAATGTATGACAATATTGGTTTTGGAGTTAAATCCTGGCTTTGCTTCTTAAGACCCTGGATCAATCACTTATTTTCTTAGTGTTTTTAAGTTTCCTTATCTTTCAAATGAAAATGGTAATTCCTACTCTGTGGAGTTGTTAGAAAGACAAAAACAAAATGTAGATAAAGATTTACATATAAAGTAAGTAATTCGGTACAACCACAGTAGAGAGCATCTTATAATATCAAGCAAAGACACAGATGTGCACAGACTGGGATCCTGCAACCCTACTCCTTGGTGGGCAGCACCAGACTCTCACACATTTGTTTAAGGAGATTGTACAAGAATGTTTATTGCAGAACCGCTTGTAATAATAGCAAAACATTGGAGGCAATGTAGATGTCCACAAAAGAAAACATATTAGATGTGTTACATCGAATACTACACAGTCATAGAAAAAAAAATTGATGACCTAGAGCTACACGTATCAGTACTGATAAATCTGAAAACATAAGAAAAAAAATCAATTTGAAAGACACACACGTCACTATTTGTGAAGTTTAAAAATATGTAAAAATGTCATATATTTAGTGAATACATACATACGCAGTAGAAACATGTAAACAGGCACTGGAATGGTAGCTCCTAAACCAAGATAACGGTCTCCTGGGGTCGGAGGGGCACAGGGTGGGAAGGCCACACAGAGCTTTAGTTGTATCTCATGTTTTATTTTGTAAGCTGAGTAGAGAGTAAATGGATGCCCATTAAATTAGTTTTTATGCTTTTTTATATGCCTAAAATATTTCATGTTAAGAAAGAATGCCTCCAAAATTAAAAATAACACCCTTGTAATTTTTTAAAAGATGGGATGGATAACACTGTCAGATGCATCTGCGAGGTCGAGGCAAGGACTGGAATGTATCCTCTGCATCTCACGGGGACACTGCCATTTCCCTGGGGGGTCGGGGAGAAGGCATTTGTCAGGAGTAAATGGTGAGAGAGAAGAGACAGCAGACGGCTAACCTTTCCAGAAGTTGAATGAGAATAGGTAAGGAAACCAATCTTTAAGGAGTGTTCTACACTAAGTGTCTTCAGATAGCCTTTATGGTGGGCTTCAGGGAAGGCCATAGGTACCTTCCTTTTCCCCACTCCCATTTCACCTCTGAGGAAAAGCACATTGCCACTAAGGGGCCAAGGTCAAGGATACAGATTGGGTTTTTATTTTCTAGGTGGGGAACCTTAGCAGAAAGAGCACTAACTTCAGGTGTGCTCTTCTTGCTGGCTGATGGGCTCTTTATTGGCCTTTCCTGGCCATTGTAGCTTAGCAGGATGAGAGTGCTGAGTGAGGGTTTAGGAGAAAAGAGGAGACTGCTTGCCTACCTGCACTCAGGAAAAAGGAGTTCTTCATGTGCTTCAACCCAATCTATTAGATCTGTCCTTGGAGGTTTGAGGCCAAACCTTTTGTCTTTTTGCTGGCCATTGTCTTCTTTACAGGGAGTGGTGGCCTGGCTGAGTAGCGGGTTCAGGTATTCTTGGGTCCCCTGGCCACTTGACAGCACCCCTTTAAGAGTTATTTAATTCTGACTACAGTCTAACTGATGAAGAAACTAAAGCACGGCAGGTTAAGTAACTTGTTCAAGGTCACAGCTAGTAAAAAAGGTAGTACTGGGATCTGACCCTTCTGTGCCTGACCCTAAAGCTCACACTTTACCATGCCATGAAACAGAACAGGCACCGGACAGAGAAACAGAGCTTGTTAAACTATCAGGCATGGGAAAGTCATAAGGTAGGATGGGACTACATGAGTGAGGACCCTCAGACAATGGAAGCACACAATTCTGAGAATATAGGGGAAAGGCTGGCTTTGGACAGGAAAGGAAAGGACTGGAGGTGAGAAACGTCAGGAGGGGGTGATGAAGGGAGTCGCGGGCACTCATGGGGCATGGCCTCTATTTTCTCTGGGATTTTCTACCTCATACTTAATCCCCCAGCACCAGTATCTCCGGCACCCCTTTTTCTGTGATCTCACAGCACCGTGCTCCTGCCACATCAGATTGCTTACTGTCCTGCACTCTCAATGTCCGTGCCTCCACTAGACTGCAGCTTTCTGAGGACAGGGATGGTAACTGTCTACTCCACTCTTGTACACCTAGTCCTCACAAAATGGTGGGCTCTGAATAAATATTCCGTTAAAGAAGTAAGAAAAACAGACAGGAAGAAAAAGGGAAGAGAATGCAAAGCACTGTTGGGAGTGGGGCGGGGGTGGATCTCAGCATGGCACTTCTGAGGGTACAGCCCTGTCCTGGAGTGCAGGGAGACAGCCTGGAAGACAGGAAGTTACAGGTAGAGAGGGTCAGGGTTCCCAACATACCTTGACCTTTGATCCCAAAAGGTGGCACGAACTCGCGGATCCTAGCCCACTTGCGGAAAGAGTCGTCCAGGAACATGGGTGCTGGCTTGGAGAACCTAGAATACAACAGGGCTGTTGAGGGTCCCCAGATGCAATAGGCGGGAGTGCTGGCTGGCTCTTCCAGTACTGAGTACTGGTTGGAGTATTAGAGTACTTTTGTCCAGCTGTCCTGACTATGACCACCTTCCATGTTCCAGCCTACCCTTCCTACCCCAGCCTGTCACTGGGTAGCTGCTGCATGGGGTGGGATAGACCTTGTTCGGCAGAGCCTGAGTTTAAAGGAGCAGGCCCAGTCAGTCCTCATGTGGCCAGATAGATGAGTGGAGAGACAAGACCCGTGCGCATCAGGGATCAACATTTCCGAGCTGGAAACTCTCTGGCAGGTTATCCAGGCATGCATGCATTAATTAGTCCCTGCTGCCTCCACTGTTCCTGCAACATGGGAACAGAGATGAGACACTGTCCAGTGGAGCAGAAAAATAACCCCAAAACAGCCAGTGTAGGCACCCAGAATTCGGGAGAGAATCCTGAGAGTGGACTGCCCAGGGTGAGGAGGACGGAGAGCTGATGATGAGGGGGCAAAGCAGGTGCAGAGCCACAGGAGACAGCCTGTCTGGAAGAGAAGAGAAAAACCGCAGGACCTGGAGGCTGAGAGGCAGGGCAGAGGGAGGCTTCAGACAGGCAGGAGCCTAAGAACATCTCCCGGCAGAGAGGGCAGAAAGAATGCAAAGCTCTTTGGGAGTTTAGGGACTGGTACAGCGTTTAAGGAGAAGGGATAATTTTGGCCTAGAGGAGAGATGGGTAGGGGAAGAGGAGAGATGGAAGGGTGAAGTGATGCTGAGTTGAGGAGAAAGGAAAAGGCGAGTTTCACTTTTCCTGAGAAAGCTGAAGAGTGAGCAGGGTAGGGTGCAGGCCTGGGGAGGCCAGGACAGTCACACAGGATGCAGAAGGCAGTGAGGGAAAGGTGAAAAGATACAGGAGGAACTAAGCTCTTCAGAGATGCTTGGACACACGACTTCACATGGAACTCAGCACCCTGGAAGGTGGCTGGCACCTGGCCACCCGCTGTGTGCTGAGAGTTGCTGTGGGGCCTCCTGAGGGCCTCTGCGCCAAGGACGGACGTGTGGAGGCCGAGGCCGCAGCCTTGGGTGGCTCTGTCCCTTTATTTCTAACTCAACTGAATCAGCCACTGGAAAGCTGACGATCAGACAGAGGCCTTCTAAGCACAGAAGCTGGAACTTACCCCACAATGTACTCTAACTCAAGTCTACATTTCTCATTCCCATCACCACTAACACCATTATAATCTCCATGCCCGGGAGAAATTCTATCAGTAATCACTTGATGGTCTAATATTATAAGAGGTTTTGATGTGAATTTGAAAGAGGCAGAAAACTTTCAATCCTGTCCCCTCCCCATTGCTCGCTGCTAGGAAGAAGATGCCACACTCGATGGCAGGGACAGGCCATTCCTGCACAGCAGCTTCCCTCTGGACTTCCAGGTTAGCACGCTTCCCTTCTGGGTACAAGGGCCACGCGAGTTTCCTGTACCGAGTATATGGAACCTAAGTGCATTAATACATTTAATACTTGAGGCACTGAGGCTCCTGTCCATAGTCCACGTGTAACAGGGAAGGAAGCAAGGTCCCCAGAAAAGCCGGCAGCAAGAGTCTCTCCTTCTGTGTCGGGGCTGAGCTTATAAAACTTTTACAAAGTTTCTCAGTCAGGCTCGGACAGGATTTTATCTGTTTCCAATATGTACTGGATGTCATGTGCTAATGAAATCTCCTAAGATCTAGCCAAACAGCCTCAACATATTTTTTCCTTTTCCTCCCCTTTTCCTCCCCCTTCCCTCCTTTTTTGAGCTGATTAGAAAGTTCACTATGCTAATATGTACTTAAAAAACAACCTTATTTTTGATGTCACTTATATGTTAATTTTGGAGAAAAATACAAATAGGTATACAAAATCAATTAAAAAATACCCATAATCCTATAACACAGAAAACAATTAACCTTTTGGCATATATCTGTACTGACTTTCCTTTTCCCATATTATTTTTTAGATAGTTCTGCAGACTATTTTTTCACTTTATAGTTTCATAAAAACATCGCTATGCAAATGGATGCAACTTTCTCCTAATTCACAATGGCTCGAATCACCATAACCTGCTGGTAATCTGACACAAATCAACGCCCCCAAAATCGAAAGTACAAGGATACACAACGGCCTCCCCTCTCTATTTGCCTCGGAAATCCCTTAAATCCAAATGCCACTTCCTCTGGACAGTCTTGCCGACTGCGCCAGGTAGACTTGTACCTTCCTCTAGTGTTTCCACCACATTTTGCTCAGCCCCCAGGAGGTGGCTCCATGCCTGCAGAGCATGGAAGCTGAGCCAGGGGCCATAAACAACAGGAAATGGGGTGGGGTGATGGTACAGGTAGTGTGTGTGTGTTTGTGTTAATCTGTAAGTGACCTGGGCAGAGCCTTATGCTGCACCTGGAATAGAATCCAGGGGCTTCTGAGCAGACTAGGGTCAAGTTTGGAGACATGGCCAGGGCAGAGGTGGCCCCTGAGGTACAAAATGACTGGTCAGACTAGTGGGGGTGTAGGACGTCTGACCTGCTTGCCCTGGCCTAGGGGATAACAGGGCAGGGTGGGGCAGGCTCCAGAAGACAGGCCCCAGCCCGCCAGCCCCATAGAGAGCCCCAGCACGCCAGGCAGCCTCCAGATCAGGTTTCAGGAGGGTGTGTGTGAGTGCGTGAGAAGGAACAGGAGAAGGAGGAGACGGAAGTAGCAATTGGGACCTGCCTTTCCCCCTTAGATCCTGAGCATAATAGTAGTTTGGGGACTTGGGGCTCTAGGAAGGCACGTGCTGAGGGTGGGCCTAAACCCTGTGCCTCTCACAGCAAGGCTGGGACCCCAGGACCCAAGAGGCTGACCTGCTCATTGACCTACAGACTCCAACCAGTTAGGAAGGGCAACCCAGGATGCTCTGAGAGGATCTTACAGTTCATTCAATGCTCAGTGGTATGCCTGAGGCGCTGGGTAGGTGATGTCCTTAACTCTGGCTCATCAACCTAAACCATTTCCTAAGGCCCAGCACATCAGCCTCTACCCGGAGGGCTGACTGGGTCTTATTAGAGGGTGAGGAACAGTTGTGTGTGAGCAACAACAGACTCAGAGTAAGGTCTTCATCCCAGTTCCCACCAATCCAACTGAAAAAGGTGCCTCCAGATGTGGGTTTGCTGCATTAGGGCAACACACAGCTTCGGCTCTCCATCTGTGCCTGTTTGATTGGGTGGCCAACCCTCTAGCCACTGTTCCCCAGAAGCATGAGCAGCCCCAAGAGCCCAAGAAACAAAGGGAAGGCAGAGCCCAGTAGTGGGTCCTGAGTCCAGGGGCCACAGCACATTAGCCTGTTAGATTCAGCCATAGCTCTTGGCCCCCCAAAAGTGAGACTGTCATCCAATAGGGTGAAAGCCAAACCCTACAGATCCATCTTCCCAGGCCCTGCCCTGGAAAGTGGCGAGGTGGACAAAGCAGAGGGACACAGGTTTCTAGAATCCACCTGGTCTTGTTTGCCACCTTGCTGTGGCAGCCCCACGATAAACAGCCCTGCACAGTAAGACCTTGGTACATGCCCAAGCAAGCAAGCAAGCAAGCAAAGTGAGCACTTTCTAAATGCTTTGTGAAGCTTATGCTTTGCTGCCATTCCCCCTGCAGACCACATGAATGAGTCCCATGGGAGAGCAGGGGGAGTCTGAGGAGAAAGGATGGTAGATCTGGACTTCCAGCCAAGAGGGAGGTGTAGGTGAACACACTGTGCCTCCTCCCACAACAAAAATTAAGACAACAAAGATTTAGAAACAAGAAGACAACCAGAACTGATAGAAAATTGAACTGTACGGAAGTCCAACAACCATTCATCCAGACCGGTAAGAGGGGCAGAGTCGTGGCAGGAAAAAGTGGAGGTTGGTGGACCCGGGTGCACAGGCAGCAGCGGCTAGCAGACCCCAGGTGTGCAGGCGGCAGCTAGCGGACCCTGGGCACGGGGTGGCAATGGTGCAGACTCAGTGAGGCCACACAAGGCGGCTGGCTGACTAGGTGGTCCCACATTCACGTGCAGATAATCCAGGCAAAGGGGAAGTGGCAGAAGGGACAGGAATTCGAGAGAGAGTGGAGCAAGCGCCATTGTTCCCTCTCAGATCCCACCCCCACATACAGCGTCACTAACCATTGACTGGGCTGCCCTGCCCTGGGGAACATCTAAGGCTCCACCCCTCACCACGTAACAGCTGCGACCTGACCAAAACCCCCCCCCCCAAAATGGCTCAAACTAGAGAACAAATCAAAGCCCCAGAGCCAATTTATCTAAGCGACCAAGAGATAGCCAACCTATCAGATGCACAGTTCAAAGCACTTGTGATCAGGATGCTCACAGAATTGGTTGGTTTTGCTCACAAATTAGATGAACAAATGCATGCTACACTAACTGAAATGAAGGAAAACGCACAGGGAACCAATAGAGATGGGAGGAAAACTGGGACTCAGATCAATGGAGTGGACCAGAAGGAAGAAACAAACAAACAAACAAACAAACAAACAGAAAAGAAGAAAGTAACAAGAATTCAAAAACATGAGGAGAGGCTTAGGAACCTCCAGGACATCTTTAAACGTCCAAACATCCGAATTATAGGGGTACCAGAAGGGGAAGAGGAAGAGCAACAAATAGAAAACTTATTTGAACAAATAATAAAGGAGAACTTCCCCAATCTGGCAAAGGAAATAGACTTCCAGGAAGTCCAGGAAGCTCAGAGAGTCCCAAAGAAGTTGGACCCGAGGAGGAATACACCAAGGCACATCATAATTATGTTAGCCAAGATTAAAATGAAGGAGAGAATTCTAGAAGCAGCAAGGGATAATGGGACAGTCACCTATAAAGGAACTCCCATCAGATTGTCAGCTGATTTCTCAAGAGACCTTACAAGCAAGAAGGGGCTGGAAAGAAGTATTCCAAATCATGAAAGGCAAGGACCTACATCCAAGATTGCTCTATCCAGCAAAGCTCTCATTTAGAATGGAAGGGCAGATAAAGTGCTTCTCAAATAAGGTCAAGTTAAGGAAGTTCATCATCACCAAGCCCTCATTATATGAAATATTAAAGGGACTTATCTAAGAAAAAGAAAATAAAAAATAGGACAGTAAAAAGACAGCAAACTTGCAGATATTAAAAACCACACCTAAAACAAAAGCAAAGTAAGCAAACCACTAGGCCAGGAGCAGGAA